>JAAIXJ010001830.1:1330454-1399276 GCA_013403705.1 Heliconius hermathena
GGGGCGCGGGCGCGGCGGGCGCGGCGCACAGGCGCGCGCAGGCGCCGCGCGCCGCCCACACGTGCAGCGTGCCCTTGTCCGACACGCAGCACACCAGCGTGCCCGCCGCGTTGAACCTTATACTGCCGAGTAAAGCGAGGCGTACTTCATTACATATCAACAAGCACGTTTATCACATAAGGAGATATTTTCCTCAATCGATTTTGCTTATCGTCACGCACAAAAAAAATATTTATCACTTGTATATTAGTTGCAACAATTTATATTTTTAACATTGACAAAAATTATTGAAGAAACATTTTATATACTTCGGCAACACAATAAATACAAGGCATTAAAATTGCAAATAAAGAATGCGGATACGATATTATTAGCAAACCATTCCTATTTATTCATCAATATATAGTCAAATTTTAGGAGTTTGAGTTTTGTTAGCAGTAGTTTAATTGTTGAAAAAATAAATAAAATAACTAGATTGTACAAGCATACAACTGCAAAAACAACGGTCGTGGTTTCGATTCGGAGTAGTGTCTTAATGGAAAACAGAATGTCTTAAGGCTAGGTCCCTAAGTTCCCTGCCTATTCAGCTATTTGCTAAAAAAATAACGTAGATAAAGCTAGCTACTTAGCGAATTAAGATATCGATATCTAATAACAACTTACCAATAAACATCAGCATAATCGGATCCACGTCTCAATTCGTGCAGCATATGCTTAGTGGTTGTGTCCCATAATCTAATGATAGTACCGCGTTCGGACGCCGTCGCTAACTTCGCGCCGTTCGCCGATAAACTTATACATACTAAATCAGTTTGATGACAGCCTACGACTGCTGGCGAACTGGACGCTGCCCCTTTTACAGATCTAGATACATCCTAAAAGTATACCTTTTAGATAAGAATTAAGGAAAAAATTGTGATGCACGTCTTCGTGGATGTGACTATTATATATTTAATAGTTAATTGTTATTGATTTCAGTACTTTAAAACATGGTTTTTCAATACAATTAAGTACTACTGACTTAATACAATTGTTTTTTTAGCTTAGCCAGAGCCATCTTTCATCTGATACCTTATCACAGGCTTTAATATCAAAGTTTGCCTCCCTTTATGCTTTATCCCTAGCCTGCCTTTTAAAGATATTATGTTCTACTATTTAATCACAAATGTAGAGATATGCGAAATTTCAAAATTATAAGTTAATTGGAAGCACCCCATTAATTTCCGGAAATCATGGGACTGTAAATCTGAGTGTATGATTTGAATTTCAACCCGGTATCTCCAAGCGCTCCTGAGGTACTCTTGACAAACAGACACAACATCTTAAAAAGAGTTCCTTTTTTCCTTAAAAGGTACGGAACACTAAAAAGTTCATCAAATATATAGTTATTTAATAAAAAAAATATCCTCACCAATAGTTGTAAGGAACCTTTCCTGTGAGCCGGTGCGGCAAGTATTTGTAACGCGTTAGGATCAGTCGCTATAGCGCACAGAGGCCTCGCTGTTGCCGGAGTACGTAACAAGGCGACGCGCGCTAGAGATGGCAGTGACAACACTTGGATAGACGACGTTAGTACTACTGCTACCCTGGAAAATGGATATTTTTGCAAATTTTAAAAACAATAAACTTATCCTATAATACTTGTAATGCGGCGGAAAGGGGGGATAGGAGAGTCTTAACACGAGGTTCCCTCTGCATACCCCGCTGTGCGCGGGAAACAAGTGGAGTTGATCTATTTTGCTTTCGGAAAAGTTACATCAAATTATGTCAATCATAAATTAATAAACATTTGCAAAAAACATATATGTACATATTTGCACAAATCTATACTTTAACACTAAACTGATTGCTATAGTATTTATTAGGTTATTCGGTTAAGGTCGTTTTATCTTATCGATTTAAAGTAAATACTAATGTCTATCGTATATGACCAACTATTATTATAAATGTGGGGAATCTTATTTCAACATTTCATTCAATATTTGTGTATTTATATTGATGGTAATAGTATATCCTTATTATATTTAACATTAAACGTCCGATTGAATAACATTTCGATGCTATACAAAATTGTATTATTTAATTTTTGAAGTTTTATAATATCTTTGTTTTTTCCTTCGCATTTGGATCTAATATTATTTCAACATGATATATTCTGATCAGACCTGTACCTCGCTATGGGACTGACCAGAACATATCGATATAAAATAAAAAAAGAGGTAAAATAGGATTTCTATTCTCCATTTACAAACTTATTGTAAGTACTTATTTTTTTTATCATAAATTGTTAAAAACTTGCTATTACTAACTATTTTTCAAGCTAATAACGAAGAAAAAAATTTAATATTCATTTTAAAAATAATGATGATTTTTATTTATAACACTAAATAGTAGGTACTTAAAATAAATCAATATTATCATAGTTAAGGAAGTTCCAACCAAATTTATTATTCGAAGGTTGATCCAAGGCCTTGTGTTCTATCGCCCATGTGCATTTTAAAATCGGCAAATAAACGATTTGTGGAATGTAAAACAACTCATTACTTTATGATTTTTTTGCTTCGCCCTGTACGTATCCCGCAGCACATAGCATGGTAGGCAGGGAGAACCTAGAGTTAAGACACTCCTTTCTCCACTTTTTACTGATATTTTAATAAGTGCTGCGTCTTGTTACCAGAGCGGCGAAATGAAAATTATATGATGAATTTTCCCCGAGCGGTAATGGAACTCAAAACCGTCGCGCTTACAGTGATACGCTGTGCCACTGTGCCACGATGGCCTTATGTATTTTAAAGCAATTATTTTCATACAATAGATAGGTAGCTTTGACGTGTAATGTGTAAATGCGTCATAAAATTTTTGTTGTATTCATTATTCATGCTGTGTGTGCCATGCAAGAACAAAGAAATCAAAATATTTTATAAATGTGGGCAGTTATTATAAACTATTGTCGCTATATTATCGTTTCGAGGAAAACAAAATAAACACAATCTGTGATTTTAGAATTAGGTTCACAGTATAACGGAAATTAAAAAAAAATATTGTAATTTTTAACGGGACGAAAACTGTACTGCATGTATGTTGATCACATTAGAAACTACCAGTGTGCAAAATTTTATTGAATTTATTTTAAATATTTTTGTTTGACTGCTTACAAATACAATGTACCAGGATTTATACATATTTATATATATATATATTTTAGGACCTTGAATAAGTTCTCGCTGTTTTTGAAAGATGGCATTGCGGCACTCTGTGCATGGATTCTGTGTTCGTACAGTAACGAAACACCAAAGTAGTACTATATGTAACCTCAAATTATAGTAGAATAGTTTACTACAGTGTCAACTACATATTTATTTTCCCTTTGTGAAAATGTGGACTTTCGTGCCAAGTAAAGTGTTTTTGCGGAGAATTTTATTGCACTGCTTTATTCAGAAAAAATCTGCAGCAGAAGCACACAGAATTCTCGTTGAGACATATGGTGACAAAGCTTTGTCGAATACAACGTGCAGAGACTAGTTTAGGCGCTTCAAAAGTAATGATTTTGACCTAGAAGACAAAGAATTGGAGGCATTGCTTGAAGAAGATCCATGTCAGACGTTAGTAGAGCTCGGGAAAATGTTACAAGTAGATGCGTCAACAGTTTCAAAACGTTTAAAAGCGTTAGGAATGATCCAAAAGCAAGGGCATTGGGTGCCGTATGAGTTGAAGCCGAGAGACGTAGAACGACGTTTTCTCATGTGTGAATTGTTGCTTCAACGGCAAAAGAGAAAAGGTTTTCTGCACCGTATCGTCACTGGGGATGAAAAGTGGATTCACTACGACAATCCAAAGCGAAAAAAATCGTGGGGCATGCCGGGTCACGCATCAACATCGTCGCCAAAACCAAATATCCATGGTTCTAAGCTTCTTCTCTGCATTTGGTGGGATCAGCAGGGCGTAATTTATTATGAGCTGCTTAAACCTAATGAAACTATCACGGGAGCTCGCTATCGACTTCAGTTGATGCGTTTGAGTCGCGCTCTGAAAGAAAAGCGGCCACTATACGAGCAGAGACACGACAAAGTGATTTTATTACATGATAATGCTCGGCCACATGTGGCAAAACCAGTCAAAACTTACCTGGAAACACTTCAATGGGAAGTTCTACCCCACCCGCCGTATTCACCGGACATAGCCCCCTCCGATTACCACTTGTTTCGGTCGATGGCGCACGGTTTAAGCGAGCAGCGCTTCCATTCTTTTGAAGAAGCCGAAAAATGGCTTGATTCCTGGATTGCCTCGAAAGATGAGTCGTTTTTCCGACGGGGGATTCAATTGCTACCAGAGAGATGGGAGAAAGTGGTCTCTAATGATGGACAATACTTTGAGTAATGTCATTGTAAGCATTATATTTTAAATTAATTTTTTTAAACAAAAAACAGCGAGAACTTATTCATAACTATTCCTAATATTAATTATTTTATATTTCTCAAAAAGTAATATGGTGTGAACATATCAAAAAACCTATGCAATACCATAAGAAAAAACAAAGACATAAAACAAACACATAAAAAACGTTTGTTATTGTAGCTCTATTAATAACTTAAAATGTCATATATTACTTGTCCTTCCTAGCTTTCAGCGCTCGTATTGGCGATTTGAACAGAACCTCGGCTTTGAAGGCGCGCTGCTGGTCGTCGAGCAGCATTAGGCTGCAGGGGCGTCTGGCTCGAACTAGCAAGAGCCAGTTTGTACGGAACACCATTTCACATAGTGACACTTCCCCTAATTCTTCTTTGCCTGGAATTTAATTTAAAAATAGCTTATTAGATTTTTTCCCGGTTTCACACTGAATCCCGCGTATAGAAGGGTAGGCAGAGGGAACTTAGTGTTGAGACTTGATTCCTCATTTTCTCCCCAATTTTAAAAACACTGTGTGGTGTGACTCAACGCCATGCTTTATTATAAGAATATATAAGAAGTTATTAATAATCTTACCAATATTATAAATGTGAAGTTTGTGGGGATGGGATATCTATCCATCCCCACAAACTTCACATTTCAACAAACATCTGTTTGTTCCACTTTCATGCAAAAACTACTGAAGGGATTTCAACAAAACTTTACAATAAGATAACTTAGACATCCAAATAACACATAGACTACTATTTATGTAATGATCTTATATAATTTGGCTATAACATACAAATAAGTTTATTTGTTTTCTCATATTTTTTCATTGTGGTCTCAAACTTTTGACCGGTACTGTAAGTTTCTATGTACAAAGTTCATTTACATTATCATTTGTTATATGTTTATTCAAATAAAGAAATGTATGTAAATAGAAAATAAAAATAATATATATGTACATATATAACCTTTTATTACCAATCATATTGGCCTTTGTAAGTTATAGTGTTAGTCATATTAAAACAATTAATGCAGTATGGAATTTCTTAAAGAAAATGCAAATTTATGCATACATGCTTCTAAGGTAACTATGACAATACTATATAGCATAGCATAGTATATTACCGCTACAATATTATAAAATATATCTCAAAATGTTTTAAATATTATCAGTAATGATACAATTTTATCTATATAATATCACAAATTTCAACCAATATTGCATTTTCTTTTTATATTACATACAAATCATTATTAAATAAAATGAATAAGAACATACTATCACAAATACAAAATTAATTGCCATTATATTGCCATTTGGTAAAATTGTTGATGAAATTATTGCTAGTTTTACTTACTGTAGTGAGCCTTTTCAACCAATGGGTCCACATTATAGACGCGCAGGCCAGATGTTAAACAGCAAGTGAAGCAGCCTGTGATTTATAAAAATGCAACTTTTTTAGATGACAAAAAAAAATATGTGGTCCACTCTATAATAAAATCAAACTCAGGCACTCTTTATGAACAGCCCCAGTGTTCTGACCACTAGACCATACATTTTTATTCAAGCTATATCAAAATTGTTATATGCCTGTTACAATTTATTTAAGTTTTCAGTATCTTTGTAGGGAGATAGATTTATAAACAATCCTTACTGTGTGGAATGACAGTTTTAAAAATATAAAAATACACTCTAATAGTCTCATTAAATGGTTATCTTTTAGAGATTCAAATTGCTTGTATTTATAGAAAATATTATTTAAGTGGGCAGTGGGTTTTTTATAAATAATATATGTTTACTCAACAAATATATGTGAATAAATGTTCACACATAAATGTGTTTTTATATATTTTTATTACCCACAGCAATGATTTTGCATATCTTTTCTATTGTTTTGCTGTACTTAATTATAGATTAAAATGACGTCAAAATAATGAGAATCATTTAAGTTCTTGTAGTGTGATATGAGGGTGAATAAACTCTATGAAAACATACAAAATCTCGTTACTAAATGATTCATGATTATAGTTAGTAAACATAAAAAGTTCTTAGTAAAGATTAAAAATATATCTCATAATGTTTTCTAAAATCTTTTATTTTTCAAAAATAAATAGTAATGTATTTGTGGTCATAATTATAGTTTAATAAATAGTATGAAATGAGAAAGCCCAACAATAGTGAGCATTCATAAAGTAAGATGCGTGGGCGCGCTACCAAAAATATCAACAACACGTGGAGTTTTTACAATCGCAAGAGCGTGGCAACCGTATTGTACGCAACGCAATTATATAGCGTGGCCCTTCGTCTTTAAGCTGTCTCAATATAGTTCGTCAGGTATAACGTGATACATATACTTAGATTACTCATATGTTGAATAATTTGGTCGGTACCAAAGAGAACAAAGAACTTGGGTTTGCTAACTAGGAAGTGAGACAAACCTTGATCCTGGTTAAATCCCAGGCTCGTGATGCCGCTGCTCCTCCGGCGCGCCATGTTTCTTCCACAAAAAAAATATCATAAGCATTGAGTTGCTTTTATATCAATTGATTCACTGGACATTTTCACATCAAAATTTTAAATACGCACATTTGTTATGTTACATGTTCCCAGTATGTGATACACAGCTGATTTGATGACTGCTGACAGAAAAACATACGAGTTGCCAGGTGTATAATGATTTCAGTGCTGCCAGAATCAAATGTATACCATATATAAATAATATTTATAACTATTTATTTATACGAGGCCAGTCGTGGCGCAGTGGCACGAGGTGTGACTGTAAAACTGACTGGTTGTGGGTTCGATCCCCACTCGAGGAGATGAAATATTTACTTAAATTTATATTTCCATTTCTTCGCTCTGGTGTCGAGGTTAAGCGCGGCGTTGAGTTCTGCCACTCAACACACAATGCCTCCAGAATTCGGCAGAAAGTGGGGAACGGAGTGTCATAACACTAGGTTCCCTCTGCCTACCCTGCTGTGTGCGGGATACAGCGTGAAGCTGATTTTTTTTATTTTATTTATTTATGTACCAAATACAACTTTTATAGCTGTCTAGTCTAGATCATGGAATATAGAAAAAATAAAAACGAAAAGTGTCAAAATGTTTTTATCTTCCCTCATTGATGAAATTATAATGCAAATCAAATTTTTCGTTTCGAAAGCTGTATTAAATTATGTAGGGTGTCAGTTAGCAAAAGCCGTTATTGTTAATTTAAAAAATATTAACATCATAAATTGATAACATTGGAACTAATGTCTGATTAGAAAATTATCAGTCTCTACTATAACATTTTGGTAAAATTTCAATTAAATTTGGGGTAAAATGGATACAACAACGAACAGTGAATATCGTTGGCCTTTTCCAAAACCTGTTGTGGGAAAGTAAGACTTTGTTTTGTATTTGTAGGCTTTTGTCTCTTAGTTAGTAAAACCAATTTATATGTTCACTCTATATTTTCTTATTATTACGTCTGTTTGTTGTTAGACAACATTATAGTTTTTTGCGTTACGTAGAATGAGAGGTCTCAAAATAATCAATAAATATACGAAGACTAATACTGTTTGCTTATTTTTGTAATAATTAATTGAATATCATGCTAGTAATCATACTACTGTATAAACGTTCCTAATGTATTTTAGGCCATGTGAACCACCTACCCCCGATGCAGCACCGACTGTCAGACCTGCGCCCGTCGCACCATACTGCCATTGCGATGCCCATTCCTATTCTCCTCGAGTCGAACAATACAAACAATTGCTCGAAAAGGAGCAAAAACTTTGTCAAGATTATGAACAATTAAGAAAACAGGTAAATGACATCGTTCCAACTACTATTTAAGCTTTTATTTGTATTGATTTGCATTGTCTTTTTAATTACGATTTTGAATTGAAAACTTGCAAAAGCTCACAGAATGTACAAATGAATTATGCTTTTTAATTTTTGTCACTTTTCCATTAATTAGGTAACGTAATCTAAGGCTATATTAATTTTCCTATCATGACCTTGTTTTAATATAAAACTCTTTTTTTAATATCAAACTTATTTGAACCAAAATTATCATTTCTTATCCTGTCTTGCTCACTATGCCACGACCATTTATGTTTCAATTGAACATAAGTAGATATTATTTCTAGATGGTAGATGTAACAAATGATATACTCGATCATCCTTGCGACGATCTCGACAGTAAAATGATGACAATGTATCAAGCCACGTTTAAGAAAAGATGTAAGTATACCCTAATAAAAACTTAATCAATTTTATTATATTGATTTATTTATAGTGATTTTATTACTAAGACACTTAAATTTCAATATGCCGATCTCTTTTAGAGATCTTGCTTATAAGTGGAATCCAACTTAGCACTTTGTTTTTATTCGGACGGGGATTTTTTTTTAAATGAGGATCGAACTAAGATCGTTTAGAGGTTAGAATAAGGGGCCGTTCAAGTGCTATATAAGCATTATAGGAGGGTTAGGTGTCTTTGTTTTGCTCATTTTTGCATTGGGGAGTAGGGGGTCTAGATGGTGATGACTTAATCACCAGCAAAAGTTATTTAATTTTTTACATATACTGTCATAAGTTTAGGAGTGTTCGCAAATCTTAACGGCTATATCTTGTAGACGTAATATAACTATTATTTTTATGATATAATATATTAGTTAAAAATAACACAACATTTTTACAGAAATGTTATCTAAGCATTAATCTTAAACAAACGTTTATTAACAATTTCTTGTGTCAACATATAAACATATAATTCTTATATGATGGAGTTAAAGCATGATTTAAAATGAATATTCCATAATTCTATGTTAAAAGTTATATTTAAAAAATAACGCTAACTCGTTATCAACAAATAACAGGTTAATACATTAGTTAAAAATAATAATAAGTTTTATTATCATATAATAAATCCTCCTAATGGCCTCCCACACATTGTCTATGCATGAAAAGGAAACGCATTTTCAAGGAACTCCACAAATAATTAATAAGTTTAGTATACGCTCAAGTCAGCAGATTGGAAGTTGTGATGCGTACATGTTTCTCATCCCTGGGGGCCGGTTTGCTTTTCTTTTGATGATGCTAATACCTGTGCCGCTCGTATTGCTGACTTGGTTCTGCAGAGAATGGAACTTTATATTCCTAGCACTATAGTGCCGGAGGCAAGTTGCAGCCTTAGTTTCACACGTCCTGTAAACTAGCTACTTGTAGAAAACGCGCATAATAAATCTGGGCTGAGAGTTCTGGTCACATAGGAACCGAAGGTGAAAGCCTCAAAGAGCATGTATAACCCAGTTTCTAGGTACTTTAAGTGGTAAACTACCAGAGCAAGGTCCGAGCATATTGCCAAAATCGGTGAGAAGTTCGATAACTACTTGCCCGTCCTGAACTCATCAGTTTTGGGCCATCTCAAAGACTGCAATTTGATTCTCTGATTTGGCAACTTTAGCCAACCTTCGCTTCTGCCATTAAAATGACATCTTGGTCCATACATACATTGGCAAAAGAGAATGTTGATCTCCTAGGCGCTCTCTTGGCCTCGAAGTCAACTATGGATAACCGAGAAATAACGCTGCCGTCCATTCCGCGGTGCCAAATTTTTGGTTGAACTTAAATTATAAGAAAAAGTCAGTTAATGCTAATAAACTGATGTGCTTTACACAAAATCTAAAGCACTAAGATGCTTAATGATTCGATGAGAACGATGTAGGAATTTCAAAATATGATGAAAGTGAGCAAAGGGCAGACACACTATGTTGAGCAGAAAGAATAGTATCATGGATTCAGGAGTTATTGAAAACTTCTAATTTTAAAGAAGTTTGTTTTGTTCCTAATACTTAGTATTGTAATATTTGTACTTTACACAATGTTCAATAATGTGTTATGTCTATAGATTTTATTAAAAAACTAGCGGCTCGCCCACGGCTTAAAATACATGATTATTGATTTAATAAGAAGAATTGATTGACAACAATAATGACTTCTAATATGATTTTTCTACGACATTATTGTCAAAGAATTTTTGATTGTTTTAAATAAAAAAATACGACTATTTTTGATATTTGATATTTATAAAATATACATAAAGCTAATTATTTATTACACGTATATATTTTTGTAACTTTATGTTCTTTTTACCTATATAATATACCTGTCTCTTATACACATCTTTCTTTTATAAATTATATTTAGTCAAGATTGTATTTTAAATTGTTTTATACATTAAAATTTGGACGTGGTTTAATGCGTATTTAGGAGAAGCTGATTCAAATCCTTTCTATATTCGAATTTTTATAAGTTCAAATTCAAATATCTAAACTACTAAGTNTTTTTGCTTTCTATTATTCTTTTTAAGTTTCCCTCTATCCATTTCAGTCAAAATTACTAAATGTACAGACAAAATATTTTTATTGTCTTATTATATATAGAGATATTATATATTTCAGTCTATTAAGATATATCTATTCGAAGCTTATTTTCAATTTTCTAATTTATATAATTATAGCTGTGGCTCATTAAATCAATAAAAAAACGGAATACATAAAAAAATGTATATACCTATGTTTACGTAAGCATGGGAGAGGGGGTCAGAGGATTGCTTACTTTTGCTGATATAGGGGAGGGGGAGTAAGAAATTGTAATAACAAATCTGCTTACGTAGTACTTGAACGGCCCCTAAGTTAAAGGGGTCAATGATTTCAACAACATTTTAATAGTAAATATAATTCAATTCAAGAGATTCAATTGGTACGATTTAGAAGAAAGCTTTTGAATCAGTTCTAAAATGAAACATAAGATTTTATTGATTGTTCATATAAAATATTTACATTGAATATTTTAAAATTCTTTTGTTATCGGATGTTTACTTGAACTTAAAGCCATAGCAATAACCGTAGCAAAAATCTTAGAAAAATATTATTATCTATTACTTAAATAATATATATTTTTTAAGATCTTTGCTACGGTTATTGAAAAATGATTAAAAATAATAATTAATTAATTAATTACCTTTTATACCAGCATTCCCAGTATCAGATTACCGAAAAATAATAGCCGCGGCACAATCCAACGCGCCTGTACCAATAGAAAGTCATAAACTTGGGCTGCTACGTTGTTATAAAGATCCCACGCATTTTACCGATCAGCCACCCAAAGTTCGACCCACAATACATCCACCGAGTCCAGTGACTATTGGTGTGAGTCCAAAATCTATCCAGACTTGGTTCACCGATTTCCCAGGAAGAACTGAATACATGGATACCTATAGCTCCGCCGCAAAGGCGAGTTGGAGGTCGATGCAAAGATTTAAAGAACCTTTGCCGTCTACCAGGAGAAGAGCTGACGACACTTGTAGTTAATTTGGTTTTTCTATCTTTAAGTGGATTTTAAAAATATAAAACAACATTGAAAATTCATATTTTTTTCGTTAATTAGTTACAAGTTTACTAGTGAGTAAGTAAATGTAACTAGAATCGATTCTTTAAATAAAAAGCTAATTCTAATGGTTATTAGAAGCTGGCTCTATAGAAATTTAGACCGGATCATTGTATTGCTTGTAAACATTGTTTTGTGTGTGTGAATTTTCAATAAAACATGGGAAGATAGATTGTTTTATTATTTTTTTGACCAAATTGCAAAGATTAAGTGGTATTTAGTCTTTGGTCATTTTTGAATTTTTGAATGAATAAGTATATATAAGGTATAGGGTATAAGTTCCCATACGACCAACTAGTTTCAATTTATATCAAATTTGAATAGATAGATGTCTTGTAAGGATATCAATTTACTTATATTGTGATAAGCCACTCGGTTTCTAATTTTCTCTTAGTATTTACGTACTTTTTTGAGACGATTATTCTGAATGTATACAAAATTGAATTAACCAAAACCACAAATGTTGTAATGTACACACAGTCAGTGAACCAACAGAATCACGATGAGTTCTTAATTATGGAGATTGAAAAACAAATAACCTTCAAAATGTAAATAAAAAAATGTATTTAAGTATATATTTATTAATTATAAAACATCATAATTTGTGAGTTCAAAAGATAAATTATGAAATTTGATTGCAACTGGACAAGGATCAAGGTAGCTCCGATATTACATCAGCAATCTGGAAAGATAATAGGTACCTATTAATAATTATACTATTTAAAAAAATTACTGTAAGATACGAAGATGTCAACAATTTGTTTTACTTATAACTAGCGGCTCGCCCACGGCTTCGCCCGCTTAAAATACATGATTACTGATTTAATAAGCACAATCGATTGACAACTATAATGACTTCTAATATGACTTTTTTTTTTGACATTATCGTCAAAGAATTTTTGATTGTTTTAAATAAAAAAATACGACCATTGTTGATATTTGATATTTATAAAATATACATAAAGCTAATTATGTATTACACGTATATATTTTTGTAACTTTATGTTCTTTTTACCTNAAGGTCAATAGTGTGGTCAGCGATCGCAGATAGAGGCTGATATATAAGAGAATGATCCGACTGATTCTTTTATACGGCAGGGAATGCTGACCAGCACTATTGGCACACTCAGGAGCTTCACGACATGAAAATAAAGATGCTGAGGTGGATGTGCGGCGAAACGCGGTCTGTCCGCATACTTAACACAATTATCAGAGGTAGTCTTGGGATCCATGACGTACCGGATAATATAAAAGAGCGCACGATGAGGTGAGGAGGTGTAGTGACATTGCGCGAGATGTGTATAAGAGACAGCTAAATGTACAGACAAAATATTTTTACTGTCTTATTATATATAGAGATTAGCTTTTTGTTTTATAATCATGTAACTCATTTTTTGTATCATTACTCTAGACATAAATTAGACGTACGTTAACATGATAAATACATACATCGACAACCGTTGAGGCGCATTGGCGTAGCGTCTGACTGTAAATGTGACCGTTATGTGTTCGATTTCCACTCGAGAGAATTTGTTATTCCCATTTCACCCCCCTCTGGTGAGAAGATAAGAGGCGGCTTTGAGCTTTGCAAAGCAAAGCTTAGAAGAATGGATGATGAGAGCGGAGTGTCTTAACATTAAGTTCCCTCTGTCTACTCTGCTACATGTGTAAAACATTGAATGGTGTAAATCAGATGAGAAAATAAATAATTGTGTAGCACAAGCAGACGAAGACGCGAGCGGCACCTAGTGTATCGTAAGTATGATAGTTATTGCAATATAAAACGTAAATGCTAACATATTTTGAAAAGTTTGTAGTACTTTGATTAAAAAGTAAGCCAAGCTCTTGAAAAATGTGGGGCAAAGATATCGCTTAATAGATATCAAGAGGATAGTCTTAAATAGCGCGGATGATATTCTTAAGTAATATTCATAGATAGCATTGGTTTTGATTTGCCTGTTATTTGAGAAGGTAGTGAGTTCACATTAATTTCAATTTCAAAAACTATTTTGTATGTACAGTCAATGTACCTACAGTATTAAATGTAAAGTAGTAAAAAATGAGTTGATAACAAAATATTCATGGTAATTATCAAACGCACTTTCATTTCGAATAAATTAAAATGTATCTACTGTCCAATGGCAAAAATAACTATTCATTAGTAATAAATTACGTTAAGCATGTTAGAAAGTTTTCAAGACAAAATTTTACTTTTTCTTTTCATTTTTAAGCGTTCAGCCCATTATCGCACAGTAAGGCGAAAATAGAAAACAGACAGAGCTATGCCATCACTTAGGTTGTAGACTTGCAGAGAAATGAGAAACCAAGAAGAATTAATTTGTTTTTTTTTATCTATATCTATACTTATAATAAATCTGTAGAGAGGTCAATTCTGTACATGAAATATATTTTCAAAATAACTATCAGGGGGTGATTAGTGATCGATACTGATGCCAAAAATGCAATCAGTAAAATTTTTGTCTGTCTGTCTGTATATTCTTTATAGAAACAAAAACTACTTGACGGATTTTAACGAAACTTGATACAGTTATTCTTCATACTCCTGGGCAGGTCATAGTATACTTTTCATCACGCTACAATCAGTAGGAGCAGAGCAGTGAAAGGAAATGTTGGGAAAACGGGAGAAGTTACTTGATTTTTTAAGCTTCCGTCGCGTGTGCAGCCTTAATGGTTAAAGCTACAGCGAAACCATGTATAACGGAAATATTCTACATAAAATTATAAAAAAAATATGCCAAGACAGCATATGTCTATCTTTTATGGTTGACTCACAAAATCATATTAGAAGTCATTATAGTTGTCAATCAATTCTTAGCTTATTAAATCAATAATCATGTATTTTAAGCGGGCGAAGCCGTGGGCGGGCCGCTAGTTTATAATAAAATCTGATAACTGTATAAACATATTTGTGGTGCGTATACCTAAGGTTACACGATACCAAAATGAGTTTCTTTTAAATGTCTTAATTTTATATAACACTTATCATATTTTTATGTATACATATTTGTTTAAT
This sequence comes from Heliconius hermathena, assembly GCA_013403705.1. Classification (NCBI taxonomy): domain Eukaryota; kingdom Metazoa; phylum Arthropoda; class Insecta; order Lepidoptera; family Nymphalidae; genus Heliconius; species Heliconius hermathena. Next base: position 1,345,325 of record JAAIXJ010001830.1, read on the forward strand.
ATAATAAATTAATCTAGTCTCATAGGGAGTGAGGGACTTGATGCTAGAATGAGGATGATACCGTCCTACTGTGTACTATGGTGGACGGAGGGCATGACTGCTTTGCTCCGGTCTTTCATGGCCATTTTTACGTTGTAGATACTTCACAACACTTCTTGTTGCTGCCCACATTGTGTTTCGTTTTTATATGGTTAATAATTAATTAAATCATAAGAAATAAAACTTAACTTACTTCATAAACATAAGAAGAACATTTGTAAATAAGGGCCAAAACACATCGGTGTGAGGTCCAAATAGCACTGAGGTAATTCCTTCAAAAATCACGTTCAGCATTTGTAGGATGTGGTCGGGTAGTACGTACCCCTTCATGGAAGCTAATTTAGTCACTATGGGATGAAGTTGATTTATTAAAGCGACTTTATTCCTTTCGTTTCCTCTGGATTGATCTACAAAAGTTATATATTTGATTTTCTCCTCTTTCGATCCCTTATTAAGTGAATTGTTTCTATCAAGTGGTGATCGAGTTTTTGTATTTTCTGATGAAGACATAGTAAAATTTGCTGCGCTTAAGGTTATGGCCAATAGAATTAATAAGTGCTGTGGAAAAAAATATTGAAATATTAATGTTTTATTTCAGAAATAGATAAATATATATATNTATATATATATATATATATTATTTTGTAATGATGAATAAATTATCATAGCTTTTTTTGAAATTTAATTTCCGACCAGATTCTGACAATTGCCTATATTATAAAAGATATACTATTTATATTAATAAAATGATGTTCTTCCAATATTTACGTAAGAAAAATTAACAATAACATATCACGTATAAGGACATACCTTCATCCAATACAGTGTTTTATAAAAGTATATTACAGAATTTACCTTCATCCAATACAGTGTTTTATAAAAGTATATTACAGAATTTTGATTTTAAATTATAAATTTTGTTTTAGCTTATTTGAGTTTGTACCTATACATGTAGTGGTACGCACACGTTAACGTACACAGTTTTAAGGAAAGCCAAGAGTTGAATAATGTATAATGATTATTTGTAAACTATTATTAATAATAGGCCAGTCGTGGCGCAGCGGCACGGAGTGTGACTGTAAAACCGACTGGTTGTGGGTTCGGTCCCCACTCGAGGAGATGAAATATTTACTTAAATTTATATTTTCTTTTCTTCGCTCTGGTGTCGAGGCTAAGCACGGCGTTGAGTTCTGCCAACACGCAATGCCTCCAGAATTCGGCAGAAAGTGGGGAAGGGAGTGTCTTTACACTAGGTTCCCTCTGCCTACCCTGCTGTGTGCGGGATACAGCGTGAAGTTGATTTTTTTATTATTAATAATAATAGTTTATAATTTTAAAAAAAATTGCATATATACAACATTGAAAAGTTTCTTTATGAATGAAGGCTGTACGACAATTTACTGGTTGAACATGATATGACCTTTACCTCGAACCTTATTCACAAAAAATTACTAAATATGGATTTAAGCTTTCCACATACTGGAAAGCGATAAGTAAGGCCAGTCGTGGCGCAGGAGCACAAAAGTGTGACAGTAACGCGACTGGTTGTGGGTTCGGTCCTCACTCGAGGAAAGGAAATAAATGGTTCGCTCTGGTACGCTCTGGTATAGGTTACAGACAAAGCGCGGCGTTGAGTTGTGCCACTCAATACGCAGTGCCTCTGAATTCGATGGAAAGTGGGAAACGGAGTATCTTAATACAAGGGTTCCCTCTGCCTAACATGCTGTGTGCGGGATAAAGTATAAAGCTGATTTTTTTTTATTTTACTTACCGGAAAGGACATTTTTAACACAATTACAGATAAAAACAACTTACGACGTTTCTCGAATAGGAAATATTAACAACTGAACTGTTGTTCAGTAACCTGTTCCTTCCCAATTAAATGTATTTATTTAATCACGCTTATTAAAAATAATTAATAATTTCTTTTAAAAATTATAAATTTCTTGAAATATAATTTACTAATTTAAATTAATATCCTTATACCACACACAATACACGGTCAACCGATCTTATAAAAAAATGATGTTTTGGGGACAAAATAAGAATAAAAAACGCTGTATCCCGTATACAGCAGGGTAGGCAGGGGGAACTTAGCGTTAAGACACAACTTTCCACCGATTTCTGGAGACATTGCGTGGTGAGTGGCGGTCTCAACGCCGCGCTTCACCTCGACACCAGAGCGAAAAAATGAAAATATAAATGTTAATAAATATTTTACTTCCTCGAGTGGGGATCGAGCCCACAACCAGTAGATTTTACAGTCACACTTTGTCCCCCTGCGCCACGACTGACCTCATATGTTATGGCGACAAAATAATATTAAGATTTAAATAAATTTCATCAAATACATATAAACTTTGTGAAATCTTTTATGTTCTAAAACAAAGTTTAGAATGCAACACCTACTTGAACTAATGGTGCAATTTAAAGTTTTTTTCACATTTCATTATTTTATTATATCAAAGCGGAAATGTGGACATATCCATTTAGCAGCGGCGTTACAACATTTGTGATGTGCTAACAAAATAGTAGAGTTCCCTACATTTGCGTACATTATTATATTACAGGTACTATTCGGGATTAACGCTTTGCAGTATATATATTTTTTTTGACAATTTGGTTATTCAAGCCATACATAATACTTGTATTTTTCATTTTTATAGCGTGGACATACACAGATAACCTAGTGTTAAGACATCGTCACTCGTTCTCCGCTTTTTCTTAAGTTCGAGATAATGTGTGTTGAGTGCTGCAATGCTGCAGTTTGTATATCAGGGCGAGAAAAAAAAATATTGCATTCTCTCGATTCGAGAGGCCACAATCATTGCGACTGCAGTCAGACCAGCTTTGCTAGATTTTCTTTCGGTAAAAAGCGGGATTTTTGAAAATTTTAAGTGAAAAGCGGATTTTTTTCGCCAAAAGCAGGACAAAATTCGAAACTATTTGCCTTATTACCAAAACGAAGAAAAGAACATATTAATAAATACCGAAAATATTATGTAGTTTTCCCGAGTGGGAACTGAACCCACAACCGTCGCGCTTAGGCGTGGCTAGGCACACGCTTGTGCCACTGCGCCACGACGGCTTCATTAATTAATAAAAAAATACTTCATGAAGCCATCGTGGCGCAGTGGCTTTGAATTTTAAGAAAAATATTTAAGTATACGGTATTTAGGTAGACGGTAAGAACGAGTGTATGGCAAGCGCAATTTTTCCCGCATAAACTTCGATCTCGATCCTAAATCATATAAATCGAAAACTAAAAATTCTTCCAATTCAGTCATTCAATCAGTTAGCAATTTGAATTTGAATTTATTTACGAACCGATTGTAATAAAACAAGTTAAGCCGATTCTGAGATTAGCGTGAACAAACGCACAGATAAACAGACAAAATTATTAAAAATCATTGTTTTGGGTTATATTACATTAATAAAGGCCACCAAAAATACTTTTTCTCATATAATGCAAAAATATTTCTCACAGTGCGTGGAATAAGCTGTGACAAGCGGGACTATGCCTTTCCCGATCGGGACATTTAATATTTGGCAACGCTGGCAAAATGCGGCAACAATGTCCAAATTTGCCACGATGACCACACATGTACCACATTTAAAAGAAACACATATTTTTGACCCAATTCGAAACAAATGTCACTACGTAAACCAATGTATAGAAATTAGTTTTTTTGCTGGTAACCTTGATGACCTATGAAAAACTATTTGATGAATTTTAACAATACCAAAATACATGTTTGTTCGAAAGTATTTTATTCATAGTCAAGGTTAATCGTAAAAAATAGATTAGATACAGTCGAATTTGAACGTAAATACAACTAAAACTTTTACTTTTAAAACATAAATATAATTTAAATAAAAATCACTTTGAAATGATTATTATCTTTTTAGTAAATGATTCATTCGATTGGGCTATACTAGTAAGTGTTATTCCACACTTAAAAGAAACTTATATTCTTCTAACCCAGTTAAATTTAAATGGGTCCCGACTGTTAATGAAATATTGGGATTGTATTTTTCTTTTTAGTTTTGCGTAGTCGGGTATTATATTTTTTTTAAATATTTTATACGTTTCGAAAAAAGTATTTTAAATTACTTTTTTATTATTATTATTTTTCCTCTTTTAGATTATAAAATATGACGTTCCATCATTTAATAATTAAGTAGTTTCCGTACGGGAACATCGTGGTACGAATATCTTCTTGTATATTGTTGACAGTCTGCACACGAGATGGCTCTGCGTTCGATCCTCATACGGAAATGAAATATATTTAAATAATTTTAATTTAAACACAAAATATTTTGCTTGACAACAGAGTACCTTGATGTCACGTTCTTTCTTCTGCTCTTTTATTTGGGAAAAGGCACACAAATAACTTAATGTAGGTTTTGGGTTCGGTTCCTACTCGAGGAATGAAACATTTTAATATTTTCATTTCCTCGCTTTAGTAACGACGCAAAGTACGGTGTTGAGTTCCACCGCTCAACTCGCAATGCCTCGAGAATTTGGCACGGTCAGGTTGGATTTGGATCGGTTTTAATGGGAACAGAGTGTCTCATGGATAGGTTCCCAGGTGCCCTCTGCATACACTGCTATATGCGGGATACAGCGTGAATCTAAAAAAAGTATCAAATTATTAAAATAACCTAGTCAAGTCAAGTTATTATTTTCAAGTCAAGTAATTTCAATCAATCAGCTTCTCGCCGTATCTCGCACACAGCAGGGTAGGCAGAGGAAACCTAGTGTTAAGATACACCGTTCCATACTTTCCGTTGAGTTCTGGAGGCATTGCGTTTTGAGTAGCGGAACTCAACGCCGCACTTTGCCTAGACACCAGAGCGAAGAAATAAAAATATAAATTAAAATAAATATTTCATTTCCTCGAGTGGGGATTGAACCCACAATCAATCGATCTTTACAGTCACAGTTTGTGCCCCTGCGCCACGACTGGCCTCAAGTCAAGTCATTTAGATTGTAAAAATGATTTTAATGACTTTGCACTATTCTTAGAGTACGATTTTATAGTAGATTGCTTGAAAGATCTGTTTGGATACCTTATTAAATAGAGAAATAAGCAAATAAAAAAATCTTTGTAATAACAAACATTTGTAGTAACAAGATTTTATTCGTATGATCACAATACTTAGAATTAGGCTAACTACATATTATTTTGATGCCTTTTGCGAACAGATTATTAGGTTAATCTGTATATTCTTTTATATATTTTATTATAATAATGTTATAGTTAGCCTTACTGGCTAAATTGCTTCCTCTGTGGTCAAATTAAAATAGATAAGAGTTTTGTGTGGTATATGTGGCATACTCATTCTAGCTGTACGAGCTGACTCGGACCGCGGGTACATTGAAATGATTATCGTTGCCGTACGAAAAAATAATTTTTCAATGTGAGCTAGTAGTTTCTGAGATAAGCGCGTTTAACCAAACCAACTCTATAATACAAAACTTAAAAAATAAATACTTATCGGGATGGTGACAATTTGTATACATATTAGTTGGTACTTGTTATAAGTGTAAACATATTAATTATCTTTAATTGTTTGATGTCTATGTTTCAATAGTAAATTATTTGTTACATTTTTAAACTAAATTAAATTAACTATCTGAAAATAATATTTTAAAACAGAAAAGGAACTCTTTAGCCATATCACGGATTGACATCGTACAGGTGTCAAAGCCCATCACGCTACCGGAGCAGGAGAAACGCTTGGGACTTTCGACCTAATACCATATGCTTAAAATATATTTAAAGTATACATATTGTATAAAAATAAACTATTTTAAATCACAATTTCATTTCTTCACTATAAATATGTAGTAATAATAAAACTATATTTATTATAATCTTCTGAAGGCTGAGTCTCGTTTACAACGCTGTCGCCTTTACTCAATACGTCGCTGGGTACTATGTAACACATGGCGACATTGAACAGTATCAGGAATAGTAGAATTATCTGAAACAGAATGATTGCTTCATTAATGTATTATAAAATATTGTTTAATTATATATCACGTATTTGAAGTTATGATTTTTACTTGAGTAAAACGTACGGTCACTGTATGAAGATGATATTAAATTAAAATTAAATAAAATTAGCTTCACGCTGTATCCCGCACACAGCAGGGTAGGCAGAGGGCACCTAGTGTTAAGACACTACGTTCCCCACTTTCTGCCGAATTCTGGAGGCATTGCGTGTTGAGTGGCAGAACTCAACGCCGCGCTTAACCTCGACACCAGAGCGAAGAGATGGAAATATAAATTTAAGTAAATATTTCATCTCCTCGAGTGGGGATCGAACCCACAACCAGTCGGTTTTGCAGTCACACCTCGTGCCGCTGCGCCACGACCGGCCTCAGGCCTAAGATGATATTGTTTATCATAATTACTCGATATAGGTACTTAGTTGAAAATTATGTTGGTTTTTAGGGTTCAGTGCCTCTAAACGAAAAAACTTTTATAAGATCTCGTTATTGTCCGTCTGTTTATCGGTCAAGAGCATTTTTGTATATCTCTAACATTTAAAAAATAGTTGAAAAATTACATAGGTATAATGTCTTTAAAACGCGCTTTAAAGAACAATTTTTTTAAGACTAAGTTCTTTGAGCCAACTTCGCTTTACTTTTGTAAAGCAAAGTTGGCTCAAAGAACGTAGTAAATGCGGAATATGTGGTATAGAAATGTGTAAGTTTTTTTCAGCTTCACGCTGGATCCTGCAAAACATTAACTTATTTCTATCGACTCTACAAAATATGATATATATATATATATATATATTGATNTATATTAGGAAATGCGTAAAAATAAAAAAATACGGGCCTCTTCGAACCACAGCGTGGAGGTACTTGGCATTTATCGCCCTGATAATGGTCAATTAGCACATATTAATTTATTAAAAAAACAATACTTTTATCTTTAAATATGCATGTTAATCATTTATTTATATGTTTTTTTTATTACTTAATTTCGAGGCAATCAGTGAGAGGCAGTGCCGGAGCACAAGCGTGTGACTGTAAATGTGACGATTGTAAGTTCGATTTCCACAGAAATTACACATTCTCCTTTTCTCGCTTTGGTTCCCTTACTCAAAAATTCTAAAATTTACATCGAAAAGTGGAGAACCGAGTGACTTAGCACCGAGGTTCCCGTTTTCCCTCTGCCTACTCTGGCATTTGTGGAATATAGCGTAAAGCCAAAAAAATAATTTAAATTCCGAAATATATTATTGAAATGCCTTTACAAAAGTTCTATTCTGACTGAGTGTCCACAAAGCTATAATTAGATTGGATGTGGGACAGTGAATGAGTATCATAATTAAACAAAGTGGATGACTAACCAACCAACTTTAGTCTGTTTTTTAACCCATTTATAGCAATTACATGAAAATGACATGAGAATCAGCTTCACAATCAAAATCAGCTCCGTTTCCGGGTTTCCGCCGAATTTTGGAGGCATTGCGTGTTGAGTGGCGGAACTCAACGCCGCGCTTTGCCTCGACACCAGCCCGAAGAAATGAAAATATAAGCTTAAATAAATTTTATATCTTCGACTGGTGATCGAGCTAACGACCAACCGCTTTTATAGTCACACACTTCTGCCCCTGCGTCAAGTATATACACAAGAAAGATTATTAAGAGAAGGAATGTAAGTATATACACAAGAAAGATTATTTAATTTACTAAGAAGTAATAAATAATAATTAAAGTTATTGCTTTAAATGTTGATATAAATATGTATTGACATATTTACAATTTCTAAATACATTGTTATTATTATTTGTTTACGTACAACATGCTCTACATTACGTTATTATTACAATAACAATGCTACACAATCGGTAAATAAGAGTTACGACGAACTCGAAATAGGCAAGTAGCCAACATAGTGATATAAACATTTATTTTTTAGTTTCACGAATCTCCTGCATGAAGCACGGTAGGTGTGTAGTGCTTAGTGTCGATTTACTCTGTTCTCCAATTTGCGCATAATTTTGGAATGGGAAAGCGGAGAAATTGAAATAATTTAAAGAATTATAATTCTTACGTATTGGGATCAAACCCACGAAGTGCAGATTTGGACTGTAGTCTGTATCACAGTTTTAAAAATAATATGTTAATTTCATACACACTTAATAATATTTTATTCTAATAGCAACACACACACACGGCTTTGCCTGCTTAAACTTATTGTAAAATTTTAGCCAAATTGTAACAAAATCTTTTTATAAATTATAGCCTATGTGTTACTCTGAAGAATCATCTATATTACTGTGAAGTTTCATACAAATGCGTTCAGTAAATTTAGCGCGAAAGTGGAACAAACATTCATCCTCATAAACTTTCTCATTCATAATATTAGAAGCAATTAGGAAAGGATAAGAACAAACTTTTTTAAGTGCAATTTCTTTTTATTCTTACAATTCATGCTTTTTTAAGTGTAATTTCTTTGTATTCTTACATTTCACACTTACCGTTCGATACATACTCGCATCACAAATCCACGAACACATGTCCACTGAACACTTTTATCATCTTTCAAAACGTCCGTTCATCTCTATAGTTCACATTGATATGAGCGTTGGCGAGATATGGAAATATTTAAAAGGGAATAATGAAATGTTTCGTTGAACGCGCTTTGTACTTAGATAAAATAGTGGCTGACTGCCATTGTGCGACTGGCGACTGTTCGTTGAGGAAGCAGGTATACATTTTGGCATTCGTCAACCAAATAATAATATAACGTTAGATTTAAATAGAAGTGTAAATAGAGATAAATTGATACTTCACGATACTGTATTTTTTTATATATTTATAATATTATTCATTTATACATGAAGCAACGTTCGTTGTTATGTATAAGGTATATAAAAAATAGTAAAATCTTTTTTTGTGATTTTTTCTTGTTGCTATGCTATCATGATGGAGTTTGGATGTATTTTATTCCGGGCGCTGGCTTGGCTCCCAATAAGTACAAATCTCAATTGTAGATTTTTTTATAGGCTTAGATAATATTTTTAAAGATTATTATACATTAAAAATCAACAAAAATTTACTTGTTAAAAATAAAAAAATTAAATCAATTCAGTTTAGTTCTTTTATTAAGGCAAAAATGAAATCCTCCTTTGTTTTAATTAATAAATCAAGAAAACATGTGGGAAATATTTCATAATACCTTCCACTTTACTTTTTATAAAACATTATGCAGCCCGCATAGTACATGGGTCGAGCCACTAAGCTTAATACAAAACGTTCTCTCCAAAAATGTCTACCATTTAAATTTGTAAGCCCATTTAGTTAATTGTGTAGGTAGTTTTTGTTCAGATAAAATAAAATTCTATGAATAATTTTTTTTTATCTTAAATATTTTTACAATAGCGTTGCAAAATTAAATAAATGCCTGCTTAGGGTTTCATAAATCAAAAGGTTTTTTACCTATTGATTTATGAAACCCTCTATACCAAAACTCTTTATAGGATCACTTTGTTGACCGTCTGTCCGTTTGTCAAGACCATTTATCTTAAAATTACCTAAAATAATACAAAATATTCAATTTTATGGTCCCTTGAAGCACTGAAAAAATCAAGCTTTAAGTCAATGCAATCAAAAGATACAAGCGCTGCGTAATGCATCGATTTCGCTGCATTTTGTATCAAATTCGCAGCGTAATCAAAACCATGGGGTGACACTTGCTATTACCCGTGGAACATTGTTACGAAACTTGGCACGAAAAGAGAAATTACACAATATAAATAAATCAGCTTCACGCTGTATGCCGCGCACAGCAGGGTAGGCAGAGGGAACCTAGTGTTACGACACTCCGTTCCCCACAATAAAAATACAAGAAAAAAATCTAAAAAGTGTAAATTTATAGATATTTCATAGAAAAAAATAGTTACTAATTTGTAGTATTTTATATCTATAAACTATAAACTGAGTGCATATGCCAGTTCAGTGTATCGACTTTTATAAGTTATACTTTCCGTTAACATACAATCCTGATATTTGTACGGAATGCATATGGCAGGTTAGGCAGAGGAAACCTAGTGTTAAGACACTCCGTTCTCCACGTTTCACCACATTTTCGTAGCATTGCGTATGCTTTGGCCATTTTAGTTTTTAAATAAATATTTAATTGACAATATCGTGATACGGTTGAAGCGGTACGGTTTAGTATTAAAATTGTTGTGAGTTTTGTTTAATTGCATCTACGCGTAACAATGAAAAGAAAAGAACACTAAAAATACACAATATATTTTTTTAAACATTTTTTAAAGTTATTCCAACTTAGGAAAGAAATATACTTATTTAGAAAACGTATAAAAATTTGAACGTAGCGGGACTCGAACCCGCGCCTCCTGGAAACCAACCGACTGGTCGGTTTCCAGGAGGCGCGGGTTCGAGTCCCGCTACGTTGAAATTTTTATTCGTTTTCTAAATAATTATTATCTCTATCTCTATATATAATAAGACAGTAAAAATATTTTGTCTGTACATTTAGTAATTTTGACTGAAATCGATAGAGGGACAACTTAAAAGGAATAATAGAAAGCAAAAATATTTTTTTGGAATTTCTTGTCTGTCTGTCTGTCTGTCGATATTTATGTCCACATTTTTCCCTGAAAGTACTGAACCGATTTACTTAAAAGTTTCACCAATTGCTTTGTTTTAACTCAACTTAACTACTAAAGTTTGGTTCATCAAAATCGGTTCATTAAAAAAAAGTTATCGTCATTTGAATGAACTCAAGGCATTAGTTTGCCTGCGAATGTTATATAGCAATCGCGCTGGTAAGATTCCTGGCTAAAGAATGACATTCGAAACGTCTTGGTTATATGACTGTTGATAAAAATATATATTTTTGAAGCACTATTATACAATATTTTATACAATAAAGTAAACAAAATTGAATTGTTAGTGGAGATTACCTTCATAAATCATAACAGTTAAGTTTAAATCGTAATTAATTCAACACAGAGATAAAGAACGATTTGATCTTCAAAGAGATATCAAGCAAATACATAGATTTTTTGGTTCGTTCGTTCGTTTGAAATAAATCTATATAAAAATGCCTAAAAACATCCTTTCTACGTGTACTCTGTAATAACTACATATTTACCAATTGTACATTTAGCTAATAATATGTGTAACTAATTTAAAAACTGTACAGGAGTTAATATGCAAACATTACAGTTATTTTACAAAGAATATTATGAATCCTTACCCAAATCAATAATTTAACATTTAAGGCTGTTTCTGAAGCAGTACATTAAATTATTAAGTGACATCAGCACATTTAACAGAGCTTTAAAAAACATAACATAGGTAAAAAGAACGTAATGTTACAAAAATATATACATATAATAAATAATTAGCATTAAGTATATTTTATGAATATCAAATATCAACTTTGGTCGTATTTTTTAGTTCGAAACAATCGAAAATTCTTATAGAAATTACGATAATGTCGTAAAAAAGTCATATTAGAATATTACAGATTAAAGTAATAAAAAAATCATATTAGAAGTCATTATAGTTGACAATCAATTCTGGTTATTAAATCAATAATCATGTGTTTTAAGCGGGCGAAGCCGTGGGCGAGCCGCTAGTACACAATATAGTTGAATATGAGTCCTTCTCTTAATCTGGAAACATTCAATATTGCAATATAACCAATATGGCGGGGTAATATTTGCTTCTGAAAATTAACCCTTTAATTGTATATATAATAGTATTCGGCCAAATTACAACCCATGGGATTTTTCCTGATGGCCAGCAGCAGCAGCAGTTTACTGCTATTGGCCTGCAGACTGGGAGGAAGACATACGAGCACTGATGGACAACTGTGAAGGGATAGTCCATGCATCTCTAACGTCCTGTTTTATACCACAAAACAATAGTACGAAAAAAATCAATTATTAAGACACTTCTCCCTCTTTTTCTTCTTTCTTCTATGTATTCTTCCCTTTGTGTTGCCATAAGATATTATTTGTTTAGTGATGGAGCTTAAAGTTACGATACGCTTACCAGAACCGTATGTGAAAGTAATTCATTACTTCAAGTGGGAATAACTCCCTCAACAATCGTTGCGTTTACACTCAGATTCAATTTCTCAATTTTTTTGGTAATTATTTTTATTGATTTATTTAGTTTCACGCTGTATCCCGCAAATAGCAGGGTAGGCAGAGGGTACCTAGTGTTAAGACACTCCGTTCCTCACTTTCAGCTAAATTCTAGAGGCACTGCGTGTTGAGTGGCAGAACTAAATGCCGCACAGTATCTCGTCTCCAAGAAGAAATGTAAATATTATTTATTTCATTTCTTTGAATGAGAATCGAACAAACAAGCTGTCGCCTTAGTTTAATAATAACCAGTCGACGACTAGTTATTATAAATTACAAAAATTAAAATGATTTATAATAATATCGTTGCTCAATAATAATTAATTTGTTTCATTTTTTTAAGAAACCCTAATCACGTTCAATAGTATAAGCATATATATGTATTTATAATACAAATCACGTTCAAACAAAATGGTATTTTAATAATAAACTAATGAACATGCCCGATGTATTTTTACTTTAACTTTTTTAGATTAACTCTCTCTTACTTTATTGTTCGTTGTCTCGAATCTTGGAATATGTAGAATTGATTCTCTTTATCACTAAAGCAACAAAATATTTTAATAATTAGGTACCGTACCTAATTTTCAATTTATTAATTTTTGATTATAATATTTTTTATTTGATTATCTTTGAGTTTCATTTTATCTATTACGGTATTAATTTAACTTTAGATTTCTTATTATATTATTAAACAAAAAACAAGTAAAATAAACGTCAATCAAAAATCAACGTCAGTGTGACAAAATTCTAGTTTGTACAGAATTCAAAATCACATCAAATCATTTACAAATTATAGTATTATGTTTGCATTATATTGGTTGATACTCAGTGTCCTCAGTATACAAGAAGAACAGAAGTGTTCACTTAACAGCCGATATCACTTTAGAGAACCACTCCCAATTATATTAAGAAACGGACTGCTGTTAGAACCTGATGATGGAAATGGAAACGTGCTGCTAAACAATGGAGATGTCCTTATTTTGAGTTGTGAAGGGTCTGGTGTTATATTGCATCCAAGTAGTACACAAAAACTGTCATCGGCATCCATTAAATGTGTCAGTGGAGAATATTTTAGCAACAATGATTGGCTTTTGCCCCCTGGAATGTTTTCCCAATTTATGTGTTCAGATTATCCAGTCTACTACAGTCAACGAACTAACAGAACTTGCTACCAAAGAAACGACATAATCGAAGTTGGTTACAAAGTTGAGAATATTTTCTATCCTGTATACGAAACTTGTTTTGATACAAATAATCTTAATGCTATTTATTCTAAATATACACAGAAAGCTTACAATGCTCTGTATCAGACACGTGTGACACGACCTTTTTTTATAGATGATGGTAACTTCGGTTCGGTCCCTGTCACATATTTATATTCACCGAGAGATCTTAGACATGCTGTTGCACGGCTAGTTGGAGATAAAGTAGAGAGATATGTCACTAGTAATCAAATGTTATCGAGGGGACATTTAGCAGCTAAAACTGATTTCGTATTTGCCTTTGGGGAACGAGCAACGTTTCACTATGTTAATTGTGCTCCTCAGTGGACTGGTTTTAATGGTGGCAATTGGAATACTTTAGAAGTAGATCTCAGAAACCACATTCACGCATTAGGTTATAATACAATAATATACACTGGTACATATGGAGTGACTCAGCTTTTGAATGAAGTAAATGAAACAGTTGATTTATACCTGTATACTGATGTGAACAATAATCCTGTTATAAGAGTACCACAGTATTATTACAAAGTTGTATATGAACCTAGTACTAATCGAGGTATTGCCTTTATAGGTATCAATAATCCTTATTATTCGACAAGAGAAGCCAGAGAGTTATTTTTTTGTAAAGACATATGTAGAGGTAACGCTTTGTTCACGCGCTGGTTGTCTTGGAATCCCGACAATCCGTTTGAAGGCTACACTTTTTGTTGCGATATATCTGATTTTAGAAATACAATAACTCATTTACCCATATTTGAAGTGGAGGGTGTGCTTACTTAAGTATTTTAGACTTGTTTTGTCCATAAATATTCTATTTATTATTTTTAAATCATATTGTACTTTTTAATTTAGCAACTTATTACTTAATAAGCTTTTTTTATAGGAAAGTTAAAAAATTAAGATAAACACAAAGAACATAAGCTAGTCATTTTATTTGTATGAGAAGTATTTATATTGAAGTGTTAATTTAAGTTTTTATAAACAACCTTCGCGATAATTAAAAACGACATCGATAAAAGGTAATTGAAACGGTTTCTAGGATTATAAGAAAATAGTGTAAAATTTTTAACTAGTTTCACGCATCTTCCTAATTTTAATCACAAGTGGACAGAGAGAGAGAGAGTGTAAATAAACCTAAAACTCGCGCCGAAGGTTCCGTACCAATTTTAGGATAATTCATATGGGTCATCGGGAATTACAACTTATGAAAATTGACAAACTTATTTTCACTTCTTCCAAAATTTCATAATTGTAGGTCTATAGGGAAATAGGCCACTTGACAAACTTAAGTTTGCTGGCGTATGCACTCATATTGTATGAAATAAACTACAGATATAAGCTTGTAATTATTATTTTTGTACCCATAAATTTACTTCTCAGATTTTTTTCATTTATTTGTTTTGTAAGCTCTCACTTCATGAGAAATGTCACAACTGCAGTGTAGGTCCAATAAGTTTTGATTAGAAAGCGAATTTCATATAAAATACAGCAAAATCAAAGCATAAATGATCGTATCTTTTGATTGTGTTTGCTTAGAAGCTTGATTTTTTTGTGCTGCATGGGACTGTGGACTTGAATATTTTGATTTTAATTTTAGCTCGATACTTCCACGCTATTTCGAGATAAATTGTCTTGGCAGACAGACAAATTATTTTATATTATTTACAAAAAAATGTGTAGATATTTTTCAAATTAATAAAAAAATATACTCATTAAATTAAAATATTATATAAATTATGTTAGTAATAGGTTGGGCAACAAGTACTTGAACTCGGTTAGAATTATATGTGTATTGTAGATGTGGGTGAATGCTCGCTGTGTTTTGTTATCATACCGGACCAGCCATTATGACCCTTGACTCTGCTACACGCTTACACACTGTAGATATTCTAAAGTTGACTGATATAATATGACGGAAGTCCAAAAGTTTCTTAAATATTCACTTTGTTTAAATATTATTATTAAGTAATAAACTACTAACTTACTTTAAATTGGGCAAAATATGTATAGGGAAAATAAGTAGTTTGCCCAATTAGACTGCTAGAAAATATCTTCAATGTTTAAAACTATACTGCTCATAATTATTATGTATATGCTAATATTATAGACATTAAATATATAGGTACCAAAACGCGGACTCGAACGCTTAAATATATTATGATATTATAGTGACATTATATAAAATCTTTACATAAATTGTTTCCGTTGTATTATTCTGATATATAAGCTATATTTCTGTAAAGTTTCATCTAAATACGTTGAGTAGTTTTTGCGTGAAAGTCGAACAAACAACCATCCTTACAAACTTTTACATTTATAATACTAATAAGACTTTTACTTCTTTGTTTAGTTATATATCTTTTTTTATGGAAAAAGACAAGGCAAACAAGTGTATGGGTCACATGATGGTAAGTAATCACTACCATCCACCACCCGTCGTCCTCGTGTATCTCAGCACAAAGAAATTTCTAAGCTGTACATACGAGTATATCTCTAAAGAATGAGGTAGAGCCATCTTTTGATCAGTTAATAGTTTAGTGGATAATGTTTTGCTTTAATCTAACGATTTTATAGGTTTTAATGCCTCAAAAGAAAAACGGAATTCTATATGAAATCACTTTAGTGTTTATTTGTTACGACCCTTTTTCACAATATCTAAGCTAAGCTACAATTAACAAGAAATATTCAGGTCCCATAGAGAATACGAAAAAATATTCTAAGACAACGCATTACGCATACGATACGAGACAATTGGCGTAATCGAAACCTATAGGCTGTTCTAGAATTATGAAATTTGACCAGAAGTGGAACTTACAGTTCAAGCTGAGGAATGAATTCGAAACTTGTAAATTTATAGCATATAACACAGAAAATTTCATTGTAAACTTATAGTTAATTTCATACAAAATTTGTAAATACACCTTGTGAAATTAAATTTGTAAACTTTTACAAATTTATGTTACCCTCCTCTATATAAATGTATATATTCTTCACGCTTCACGCTGTATCCCGCACACAGCAGTGTAGGCAGAGGGAACCAAGTCTTAAGACACTCCGTTCCCCACTTTCTGCCGAGTTCTGGAAGCATTGCGTGTTGAGTGGCGGAACTCAACGCCGCGCTTAACGCCGCCGTTAACCACGACACCAGAGCGAAGAAATAAAAATATAAATATAAATAAATATTTCATATCCTCGAGTGGGCGGGTGAACACACAACCAGTCCATTTCACAGTCACATTTTGCGCCCCTGCGCCACGATTGACCTCAATATATGCCATCTTCTATAAAAAAATTACATATTATAAACCTACACAAATTTTAATATGTAAATATCACAAATAAAAACAACAAACACAATTTATATTTTTTAAATTATTTAAATTTCGAGGTAATTATGTAGAGCTTCATTTTTTTTAAGCTCTAATTACCTCTAAATGATAACAATAGTAATACATTATAAGAATGCTTAATCAGCTCTAAAATGAGGTAATGTATCATAGTTTTTTAACTTAAGTACTTAACAAAGTATCCATTAGTATTATTAGTATATTAAATTTTCTATATTTAAGCGCGAGAGCTTTTGCTATCATATATCAGTCGGTGGTAGTTCGTCATTTGTGTTTGTTATATTCCATTCAATCAAGAATATTACAGTATTCACAATGAAATCTATAAAGGTAAGTCTTCATTTTATTTTTTTAAGTTTTAGAGAAAATTATAATTAATACAGTATATTTGTATGTAAACGTTTCGTAGAATTCCGCTATTCGAGGTTAGTCATGGCGCAGGGGCACAAGTGTGTGACTGTCAACGCTACTGTTTGTGGGTTCAATCCCCATTCGAGGAAATGAAATATTTATTTAAATTTATATTTTCATTCTTTGTTCTGGTGTCGACGCAAAGCGCGGCGTTGAGTTCCGCCACTCAACACGCAATACCTCTAGAATTTGGCGGAAAATGAAGAACGCAGTATCCTAACACTAGATTCCCTCTGTCTACCCTATTGTGTGCAGGATACAGCGTGAAGCTGACATTTTTCTACGTGGGTTCTATTCCCACTCGAGGAAATGAAGTATTGAATATTATCATTTCCTCGCTCTCAACACTTTTCCAGAATTCGGCGGAGAGTGGGGGACGTTGATTGTATTAAAACTAAGTTCCCAAGTTCCATCTATCTACCCTGCTATGTGCGGTATATAGCGTGAAGCTAAAAAAAGTACCTATTATTTATAAATATAAAAGCCCAATATTAAAATTAATTACTTACTAACATAACATAATATCTTTTCAGATTCTTGCCGTTTTCATATTTATGGTGAATATAGTCAAAGCTGAAAACGAAGATTCATTTAAATCAGCTGTTGTAGAAAATCAAGAGCCTAACGTTTTCAATATGTCCTTAACGCATTTCAATGATACAAATTTTATAAACAAAACAAAAAAGTTTATGGTAAACCTTAAGCCAATTGATAAAACGCCGTTTGTTTTACCTAAAAGAGGTGAGAAGAAGCCTTTTGTGCCAAAATTCCAACTCAAACAAAACAATCAAAAAGAAAATATCGAAATTTCTACCATCTCGAGCACCAATCGCCCACAAGTAATGCAAACTAAGAAGTTTACTTCGAAGCCTCATACCGTTGACAGAGCACAAGAGCTCGTGGAGAGATATAACTTCTATAACAAACGTACCCCAAGTAATTTTAACCGATTTGGAACTGAAGACAATTTGAAGGATGCTGATAGAAATGAATTCGACGGCAAAGTCATTGAGAATAATGAATCTCGTTTTCAAAATTTTACAAACATAGAACAATCAATAAATGCTAATTCTGATGAATCTAAAGAAGTTAAAAGACCCGTACGGCGCAGATTTATGAAAGCATCTGAATCTCGTAAAGTAAAAGTGGTCACTTCACCACCTTTGACAAGCGCTAGTACACAAAAAAACTACAAAATAAAAGATTTATTGAAAAATGAAAAATATATTCCAAGGGTTGAAAGGAGAAAGATGCCAGTGTTGACTTTGGAAAATGATGATGATAACAATAACAATACTAGAAAGAATGGTGTTGCACCAGTGGTAGTTGACCACAAGAAGTCCGCTTTTATTAGACGTAAAGCTACCACGACGAACCCTGATGAGGATAAAATGGAAGTGCCTGAAACTGTAGACGAATCAAAATCTAGACAAGAGAGGTAACTTTTTTAAATAATTTAATAATAAATTAATTATAATACATTTTTTGCATTGCTATTTTTCATAACGCGTGGTTACGAAAAATAGCAATGCAAAAAATGTATTAAACAATATCTTTTTCTTCAACAGATCTATTAATATAATAGAAGAAGAACGAGTTCCAACAACTTCAGGGACTAAATTCATTGCAAAGGACTGGCCCATGAGTCCTGAGTTTACCTATAAAAATATCCACTCCTAAATTAGTTGTTATATTGTAAGAAATAGTTATTACATGTTTTTATAGGGTAGAAAAAAACCACTTGAATAATTTGTTAATTATTTTTTATTAAGTATTATTATAATATTTTAGATTGTAAATTGTTGTATAAATTAGCTTAAGTCTCATTATAATATTTTACTAAATATGTTTATATAAGCTTTATTTAATAAAACAGTGATATGCATTTATATAATTTATTTTCTCTATTAAACCCTTCACTTTTCCATAAGACACACACACCTTCACACAAGATTTTGAAATTACTTTCAAAATCTTGTTTGTAAAAGAATTCTGTAATTTGTTTCTTTGTCACTCACGAAATTCAGAATGACTGTAAAAGCAATGTTAATAAGCGAAGATTATTAATCTGTCTAAGAATATTGAAAACATATAAGCCGTATATAAATATGTGGTAGTAACGTCATTTAAATTTAATTATTTAATTTCTTCTAAATTGCAAAACTAGATTAGTATAAGCGTAGGTAGCTCTTACTAAATTAGATTCTCATAATGCTAAACGAAAGTCAAAGAAAACGAAACCTTTGTCAGGTTTGTTTTTGGTAGTTTAGCTGGTCTATAAATTTTGAACGGAAAGTACAACATTGAAAATCTTTGAGCTCGTAATAAACTTTTTTTATATTTCTATAAAAGCGCTGATCAAGCTGAATAATTTTTGCTAAAGCGCCAAATTCACATTTTTAAAAATGACTGGTCACCTAAGGCCAGTCTTGCTCTTGGCACGGGGCACAAGCGTGTGACTGTAAACCTGAGGTTGTGGTTCGATTCCCACTCGACTAAATAAAATGTTTAATATTTATATATCTTCGCTCTGCTGACGAGGCAAGGAGCGGCGTTGATTCCCGCCACTCAACACACAATGCCTTCAGAATTCGGCGGAAAATAGGAAAATAGGGAATGGAGTGTCTTAACACTAGGTCCTCTGCCTATACGGCTGTGTGCGGGATTACAGCGTGATGTTAAAAAAAATTACCGGTCTTATTCAGCTCTACCTTACATGTTCCTTAGCCTCAATTTTAAATATGAACAAAAAATATTTATTAGGCTGGTTCATTTAAGTTGATGCGACTTATCTATATTTATTATAGCTTAGCTGGTCTATTGGAGTTTAACTACACGTATGCGTAGCGGGCGCGCCCTTAAACATCTAGACGGGAGCCTTTTAGTTGTTGGTCTACTGATCAATACAACTAGGAAATGGGCAATGTAACTAATTATATTTGTATGCAAACATATCAAAAAAATATTTTTATTTATTAAAACAAATCACAATTATTAGAAAAAGGGTAATATATCATTCTAAATGATACTATTATTATTATGCAACTACATAGAAACGTATTATGCTGAATTTATAATTATTGCCAAGTATTTACGTTGTAGAATCATATTAAAGGTAAAAATAAAGGCAAATTTGAAGCACTACATTAATGTGAATGTCCTCTTTTTTTTTTCAAAGCTCACTATGACAAATTCCAGGTTTTGTCACTAAAATGTTTAAACAATACTAAATACGCAATCCAAATTCTACGAAACTGCGAGTGAATTTACAACACACGTGTTTCTTGGAATAGCATATGAAATAAAACATTGAATAAATCAGCTTCACGCTGTATCCCGCACACAGCAGGGTAGGCAGAGGGAACCTAGTGTTAAGACACTCCGTTCCCCACATTGAATCTTGTATGTAAATGTAAAATCATTGTATGTTGTATCGTAAATTTTATTGTTTTTTATTTATTTATCGAAAGTTAGGATATACTCATTATGCTGAATAACTTCTACTTATGTGCTATTTCCTGATAATAATGGTTAACTTGTCACCTGCAATGCCTCTAATCAAATCTAATTATGTTTTCAAATCATCCAAAAATCCATTGATATAAACATATACCTATATCAAATCAAATGTTATAATTTTTTTTAGCTTCACACTGTATCCCGCACGTAGCGGGATAGGCAGGAGGAACCTGGGCAACTAATGTTAAGACACTCCGATTCTATTAAGACACTTCACTTCTTCTTTTTGAAGCATTGCGTGTACAGTGGCGGGATCAGAGCAAGGAAAAAAAATCATATAATTTGATACAAAAGCGCTTGTATAAAGAATATTTAGATTTTCGATTTAAATGCAATTTTCACTATTGGAACTTCTCTTAACATTTAGTGTTTGTTTTATTATAATCGGTTCATAAGCAAAAAAGTTATATCAATATAAAATATTTTGTTCGACAAAATTGCTACTTGCTAAAAGTATACAATATATAATTTTTTTTATTTGAAAGCAACATTTTTAGTTTTCACTGTTTTTTTGATTGATATTGTTTGTAAAAGTATTATTTGTATGATTTTAAAAAACACCGATATAGCGAGTAGAGATTAGTTATGTAGTATATAATTATCATTCCATAAAGCAGTGTTAACTTTCACATCGTATTATAGAAAATTTTGAAAAAATATATTATTTTTTGTGTAATATTTTGTATGTAATTATTTATATAGTACAAATAAATAATAATGAAAAATAACCGTGTTTTTCTGAGTGACACGATACCAAAACACAAACAAGCACAAAAAACGGCGAAAAAAGATTGCCGTGCGCGTGTACTTACCGCATATGCTACATTACATTACATACCTACACATGCTGTATACCTTGAGTGAAATAAATAAACTAATATTTTTTTCTTAAATACACCATATATAGTGTATTTATAAAAACACTATTATAATAAATATTCGTATAGTTCAAGCGAGAAAATCCGCGCGGAGGTCTCTATCTAGTCAAAATTAAAATCATATCCATTTCGTCGAAATTGTGTGTACAAAAAGCATTAACTATAAAATAATAACAATCTCTAAAAACACATTTCTATTTCACTGGAAATAAAAAAAAAACAATAGTACGATAATTTTAAATATATATAAATTAGTAACGACATAAATATAATTGATAAAAAATTAATCACCCTTCAGGTATATTTTACTTTAATGAGTACCTTTTAAGAAAGAAATTAGCTCTACTAAAGCGAATTATGATAAGTCCTACTTAACAAAGTCCCAATTAGTTAATAGTTCTGTTATCCTAATACTTTTTTTTGTATTTAAAGTCGTAGTTCTCGTTTGCCTTTATCATTTTGTCATAGTTCGTTGTGATTGTCACATTCTGCCGGAACATTTTATATCCACGATGAAATTAATATTGGCAAGTATTTTTTTTATTAATATTTACAATTTATTAAACTTTTGTAGAGATATCATACAAGAGTACCATAAAAATTTCCATTTAATATAAATCCTATGAAAGTAGTGGATATTTTAAGATTCGAACGTATTGTCACAATGCAATAATTAACAATGCAAAGGTATATATAGCTATGATCTTAATTATAAACGTATATAATTATACATATATTCTATATCTACAAAAAAATATAACTATATTTTTAAAGATATACTTGGTAAATATCTTTATTTTGCAATTTATAATGTTTATATTTATTTTCATTTTCAGGTGACAAATGTTCTAATATTTATGATAAAAATGATCGTTGCTGAGAGTGATGACGACTCATTAGAGTCTCATAATCTACAGAGTGAGGATATCAATACCAATTCATCTTTATCATCTCTTCAAGATAAGACAGTTTCAAATAAGGCAAAGAAATTCGTAGTGTCCTTAAATAAACCTACGAAGATATCTTTTCAATTGCCTAAAAGGGGCCAGAAAAAGAATCATGTTCTTAAATTTCAAATACAAAATAACGTTTCGAGGGGCAACTCGGTCCCCATTCCCAGGACAAGGCGGCCAAAATTGATGCAAGCTAAAAAGTTTACGAGCAAGCCACATGCCATCGATCACGCAGAAGAATTCATAGAAAGATCTAATTTTTACAAGAAACATACTCAAAACAACTTTAACCACTTCGGAAATGAAGATAAACATAAAATTATAGAGAAGTATAATTATAAAACTAAAAATTCAGAACATTTTGAAAATCGTTTCCAAAATTTTACGGATATTGATATCTCAGGTGAAAATGATTCAGACGAATCGAAAGAAACTGAGAAGAAACCTTTGCATAGAAGATATATGAAAACGGCTGCATCTGATAAAGTTAAAGCAATTGCCACTCCTCTGCTTACAAATGTTAGTACTCAGAGAAATTATAGAATAAAGGAATTATTGAAAAATCAAAAATACAATCCGAGAGTAGAAAGAAAAATGGTACCAATACTAGCTTTACAAAAGGGTAGCGGTGCTATAACTGGCGGTCAAAATATAACAACCACATCAAAAAATATAGAAGGGTCATCTACTAATAGGAATAATATGGCTTCAGAAGAAAAAGATGATCAAAATGAATTTATTTTTATTAAAGAAGATAAACATAAAAGTAGCACTACAGCCAGTCTTGATGATAAGGAGATAGTGACCATTGATCCTATAATTGTGATATAACATATTTATAATCTTTTCTATATTTTTTTGTGTATCTGTAAGCAATTTAATATAAAAGGAAATTTATGGATGAGATAAGGATATATTTATGAGAACGAAGCAACGTCTTAAACGTTAAGGACATATCTTAAGTTCTGTTTAAGTAAATTAAAAAAATAAATCAAAATTATTTATAAGCATATTTTTAAGATTAGTTAATAAGTCTATACAAAAAACAGTGAAAATAAAATAAATGTATTTTTATTTATCTATGATGAAAGTTATGTTGTATGAGACAGCCTTATCCTACTACTTTAATATTTATAAATTTTGCCACGTTACAACATTAACCGGAATTCTTTATACAAGTTAATAATAATAAATAGTAGTCAAAGATTTTTGACTACAGCTCATAAAGTCATAATTGTTATGATTTATAACTAACGTTTTTGGTTGATAACTAAGAACTGTCCTTCAAACATGAATGAACACAAAATGAAATTTGTGTCATTCGTGTTGCCTGTCGCCAAATCTATGGCGCCAGTTTATACGTAAATATAATATATATCTTCTAACATCCCTCTTCTTCTCACTTCTTCTCACTTTCTATCTTTTTTAAATTTATTTTTTTAACTTACTCTTATGTTTTAAAATTAAATGTTTTAATTGTCCTAAAAATATGAAAAAAAAACTCTTCTAATTTTGCTTTAAATACATTTTAAATGACAAATGGCGTTTTTATTTTTTTTGAGTTGCAGAAATTAATCACGTATTTATTATATAATATTTATTTATTATAATGGAATATTAGGTGTATTTTCAAAATACATGTATAAAGCTGTCCAGAAATGCAAATTAAAAAAAATCTAGTTGACTGTAAAGTTGGTTTACGAACATTGATGAAAAGTCGCATTCTTGTATGAATCGAATTATTATGATAGAATTGTCATTATAAATAATAAAAAAAATCAGCTTCACGCTGTATTCCGCACACAGCAGGGTAGGCAGAGGGAACCTAATGTTAAGACACTCCGTTCCCCACATNTTATATCACGTCCGCGCTGTCGTAAGACAAAATGTGTCGTTGAGTTTTACCATTCAACACGCGCTAACGTGAATAACAAAGAGTCTTGACATTAGATTCTCTCTACCCTGCTATGCGTGAAATTGTTAATAAAATATTTTTAAGGTTTATGACTAAAGTGTAAGAGATCACTAATAATGATAAAGTATTTGTATCTAAAGTATTGATTCTTTTTTATTTTACTAATTAATTAATAATAATTTAGTAATTTTTATTTTGTGTATGCAATAAAATAAATTATCTAAAATTTTGTACCGAAGAGGTTTGTACTGAAGCGATGGGATAAGGTGACAGACAGTATATAAATCGATGGATTAAAGCACAGCGCTGATTTTGCTACTCAATGTGCAATGTTAAAAAATTGACAGAAAGCGTGGGGTCTCGATAATTATTGCATTGTTTAAATTTATATATATAGGAAAACTATTCATATCTATTTTTCTTCCTTCAGGCGAAAATCGCGCGCTGCTTTTTGTATTCTAATTGGACACTTTAGTAACGAGAGTCTCTACAAAATAACTAAGAGATTGTTTATTTTTTGTTTAAATAGTGTACACTGTTGATTACAAATCAAAGTCATAAAAACAATGCTTGAATGACTAAAAGGCAAATATTAAAAATCAAATAACTTAAGGTTTCTAAGAAATTGTGACTGTAAAATCGACTGGTTGTGGGTTTGATCCCCACTCAAGGAAATGAAATATTTATTTAAATTTATATTTCCATTTCTTCGCTCTGGTGTCGAGGCAAAGCGCGGCGTTGGGTTCCGCCACTCAGTACGCAATGCCTCTAGAATTCGGCGGAAAGTGGGGAACGGAGTGTCTTAATACTAGGTTCCCTCTGCCTACCCTTCTGTGTGCGGGATACAGCGTGAAGCTGATTAACTTGAAAGCTATCTATGTGCATACTGTATAGTGAGAAGGCTGAAAACGTTGATTTCTATAGCGAAAAACAAAACCTTAGAGTTATTAAAGATCATTGACGTTGCTGAGATTATTATATTGTGCTGCAGCAACACAAGTTTTATAAGAGATAAGTGAGATAAGTTTTATAAGAGAGAGTGTTAAATTATGTGGTTCAATATAACCATTTAAATAAAATCAGATGTAGGTATTGCGGCACTAAAATTATTCATTTCTGGAATGACTTCTGAAATGTAACATTAATTTTTTTGATCAGATACAATTTATTATTTTTTAATAGTAATGTAGTAACAATTTAATATATTTTTATTAATTGCAAATTAGTGGATAAAAATATATCTTACTCACCTTAAGGTGTACTAATGGGAGCATTTTAGGAAATAGTTAATTTTCTAAAGTATAATAATAACAAGTCGCAGGTAAGAAGTACTTAACAAAGTACCTATTAGTGATAACAATTTTATGATTATAATTAATTTTTGTATTTAAAGCCATGATTTACTTGTACCAGTATTATTTTCTGACTATTTTCGTAGAGTAACATTCCCTGGAGATATTTTATATTTACAATGAAGTTGAAACCGGTAAGTAATATTTTTTTTTTAGTTACACCATATACAAAAATATATAGTTTTTATTTCACACAGTTTGTTTTGTATTTATTGTTATTACAAATATAAAATATAAATATTTTTATATTACCTTGTTTGACACATTCTTGATATTTTACAGAGATTTTGTTAATTATAAAAAAAAATATTCATTTATTTTTATTATTATTATTTATTATATATAAAATTATTCATATATTTTCAGGTGGCAGTTGTTTTAATATTTATGATAAAAATCATTGTAGCTAAGATTTATGATGATTCACCGGAATCTCATGACCTACAGAATAGAGAAGTCAATACCACCTCACCCTCGACGTCTCATCATGTTAGGGGAGTTCCAAGGAAAGAGAAGAAATTCATAGTATCTACAGAAACACCTGCTAAGACAACTGACAACAATTTACCTCATAGAGGCCAGAGAAGACACCGTGTCTCTAAATTTCAAACACAACAAAATAATGTTACGAGGGGAATTACCTCACCTGTACAAAGAACAAGACCTCCAAAATTGATGCAAACCAAAAAGATTACAAGGAAGCCAAATGCTATCGACCACGCGGAAGAACTTTTACAAAGATCTAAATTTATAAAGAGACGCTCTCACAGCAACTTTAATAAATTTGAGAATGAAGAAAAATATAAAATTACAGAGAAAAATAATTCCAAAAGTAATAATTCAGAACACGTTGAAAATAATTTCAAACATTTTACAGACATTGATATTTCAAGTGAAAATAATTCAAATGAATCTAAAGAAACTGAGAAGCGCTTGTATAGAAGATATATGAAAACTGCTGCATCTGATAAAGTTAAAACAATTGTTTCTCCACCATTTCTACGTAACGTAAGTACCCAGAGAAATTATAAAATAAGGGATTTATTCAAGATCCAAAAATACAATCCGACAATCGAAAGAAAAATGGTACCAGCACTAGCTCTACAAAAGGAGAGCAGTGGTAAGACAGGCGGTCAAAATGCTACAATAACATCAAACATTTTTGTTGGACTATCTACTAATAAAAATAATTTGTCTCCAGAAGATGATCAAAACGAATTTATATTTGTTAAAGAAGAAGATAAACTTAAAAACAGAACTATAACTAGTCTTGAAGATAATGAAATAGTGACTATTGATCCTATAATTTTAATATGAGATATTTCGCATATAAACGTTAAAGTTTAGAAATTGAAAATGTTTCAGGAGATTGATAATACGAATAAAATTATCGTATAGTACTTTACAGTGTATTTGTAAGTAATTTAAAGGAGGACAGCTTGAGAAGCAAAACCTTTGCTGTATAAAATAGATTTATCTGCAATATATAAAATAGGTTGTTATGTGAAAAACATATTAAGCGTTAAAGATATGTTTTAGTATTAAGTTCTGTTTAAGTATTATAGCTTTCTAAGGCAATAGTAAAAATTATTATGTAAGCATATTTCTAATATTTAGTTATAAGGCTGAAAATGACAGTAAGAAAAATAAAATAAGTAACGTAAAGTAATTTTTTTTTATTGGATATTTATAATTATCCTGCAGTTATTTCATACTAAGGTGGTCTTACGTCAATATCTCGTTTAATATCTATAAAATGTACCATAAGAAGTTTTAACCTGAACTATTGATTCAAAGAAGTAAATAGTACTTATAGTGCTAGTGTGCCTCTGCCTACCCACTACACTCACAATTACTTTACAAGCGGGATACAGCGTGAAGCTTAGACGGCATACAGCGTGAAACAGAGTTCTTGTGTCGTACCAATTCAAATAGCAACACCAAGTTTCTTCAAAAGTCTTTCTCCGTATATGCTCCTCTACTTTGGATCAATCTTCCCAAATCAATCCAGGAAAGCCATCATATAATTTAAGTCTTCTTTAAAAGGATATTTAATTAAAGAACTAAACATTACCAATCATTAAAATAACTTTTGTTTATATTTTTATATTTATGTGTATTTATAAATATACAGAGTGTTTTTGTCATCACCACTTTAATTGAAAACAGTTTTAAATTCATTTATAAATCTATACAGGGTGCTTTTGTTATGACAACTTTAATTGAAAGCACAATTTTAACTACTCTATAAAGCTTTATACAATTAAAACAAAATAGATTTTGCAAATAATTAATAAAATTATCGTTGTAAAATAAAACGCCATTTGTTAAGAATGACACACACAAACACAAACGGTCACTCATTCACGAAAACTACTCGTAGGTATTGACGGTAAACTTGAAAGTTCTTTATGTTTATCATAGAAATTAGGTAATTGCTTAAAATAGAACGAGAGATATCACTTTCCCGTTTTGGTATGTTTTTAAGATTGAAAAGTGACAGATCGCCAACGTTTAGTAGTATTTTTGTAGCAGTAGGTGTTTACGTTATTTGTAACTGCGTCACACGATATACAGTATGGTTAACCATCGTGAAAAAAGAGAATATAAGTGGTGATGATAAAAACACTCTGTATAATATATTACATAATATATTATTATTTATTTTATATCTAAATACTTGAGGCCAGTCCTGGCGCAGCGGCACGAACTGTAAAACGGACGGGTTGTGGGTTCGATCCCCACTCGAGGACATAAAATATTTATTTAAATTTATATTTCCATTTCTTCGCTCTGGTGTCGAGGCTAAGCGCGGCATTGAGTTCTGCCAGTCAACACGCAATGCCTCCAGAATTCGACAGAAAGTGGGAAACGGAGTGTCTTAACACTAGGTTTCCTCTGCCTACCTAATGCCATTGAAGCGCGAGCGCTACTGAAATAATAAAATATATGCAAGATGCATTTTCGCTACAGAAATAATAAAATATATGTACATAAATACTAGAAATATGAAATAACTAAACATTTTGGTATACTACTACGAAAATTTTTGCGAGTAATAACAAATAAAATCCCAAAAGATTAAAATTACGATTATTAAGTATATAACAACGGTATACATAACCAATCATTCTTTCCTAAATACACTTAAATAACATTAAATAAAAAGTAGCGGGCGATTCAGCGCAGGGCCAAAACTTAAACCACACCAAGAAATTAAAAAAAAATCTAACTAATCTACTACTCGAATAAGCGAAGAGAAAAAGGAAAAATATAAATTAATAATAAAGAGCAAATAACCACATAAAAATGAATAGTAGATCAAAAATATATGAAAATTTACAAAACCGTCAACGTCGTCTGCCTGTTCGGGTCGGTTATACCGTACGGCTCGTAAGCTAGGTCATTTTGAATCAGTGATATCTCCTTAAGTATTTATTATAATGATGTACAGTAAAGTATGACTTCAGTTTATATGAAATGCTGAAGGAAATACCAAATTAGAGAAAATAAATTAACAGAAACCCGATAAATTTAAAATATATATTGGTTAATGGTAAATGGTTACAGTGACACAACCTTTAGAGATAAACATATACCAAAGCGGACATTTTAAATAGATTTTTTAAAGGATAATATTTTTTAGAAACATTTTGAGTTTTTGAGTCGGCGCATGCCATGTAAGCGTTCAGCGAAATTCCTTGTTGCTTAGCGACGGTTGTAACTACCATGGCAGAATAAATTGTATGTCAAATTGCAAGGTATTTTAATATATTAGATTATATCGAGAATATTACAAATATGAAAAAAAAATAATATGTCCTATGTCCATTCCAAGACCCTTAAGTATCTCTACATGAAATTTTAACACATCTGAAGCAGCGGTTTGGCCCTGATTGCGTCACAGACAGACAGATAGGCAGAATTACTTAATACATAATTTATAATATAGTTATGGACAAATGGCTGCCCACAATTTCATCTGCGTGGACTCTATGGCTCCCGCTATGCTACTTCTGAATACCACCCGCTGTGATCGAAACTTCTATCAAGTGGCAGGTAAAGAGAATAATATCTACTAGTGTCAAGACACTTCGTTCTTCGTTTTCCACGAAAATGCGAGTCACTGTGTGTTAAGTTGTAACTCTAAACTACGTTTTGTGTAACGGGAGCGAGGAAATAAAAATAATTTAAATATTATTTTCTGAGTATATCAATACATAACCATCATAATTACAGGAAACTAATCTATTATACCACGATGTATAAAATTTTCAATGATTTTTATTAGTCAGTTTTATAATAGATTTTCTCATACAGTATATCTACACATGTACAGGCAGCGATGAGTTACAATTTTGTTAGATACAAATACTCAAAATATCAGAAATTCTAGAAATAATTTTAGCGGCCCCAAAATCGCTATTTATTTGTTTAGTCATTTATCATTATATATTTACGATTAGCTTATACTTTATTACCTTTTCTTCTGAATTGTTATATTTTTTTAACATTTGAAAATTACTAATTACCTATTTAAAAATAAATCATCCTTAAAACCGTACTAATGTGAACTTTTAAGAAAAAGTAATTAGCTTTTCTAAAGTAAATCATGATAAGTCGTAGGTAGGAAGTACTTAACAAAGTATCCTTTAGTGATAATCATTTTATTATTATACATAATTTTTGTATTTAAAGACACGATTTAGTCGTACAGGTATCATTTTGTGACGATCCTTTTAGAGTGTAGCATTGCTTTAAGATATTTTTTATCTACAATGAAGTTGATACCGGTGAGTAATATTTTCTTTAGTAACACCATATTAACATTTGTATAGATATCACAAAAATATAAGTATATTAATTTTGGTTCCAAACATTTTTTTATTATAAGTTCGCCCCATGGCATTATTATCTTCTTACTGGCCATTTTTTTTTTCAAGTTTTTTTTTAGAGGCTTTGCCTCGACCCCAGAGTGAAGAACATATACATTTTAAATAAATATTTCATTTCCTCGAGTGGAAATTTTTTATATCTTTTATTATTGTTGTGCGTGAAACATAATAACGCTTTAGTTTATTGTAGCTGTTTATTTAACTATTTTGATTTGAAAATTGTGCTTATTTAAAATTATCCATTTATTTTCAGGTTGCAGTTGTTTTAATATTTATGATAAAAATAATAGAAGTAAAGAGTGATGATGATTCGTCAGAATCACATAATCTACAAAACGAAGAAATCAATGCCAACATATCCTTGATGTCTCATCATGGTAGAACAGCTCAAAGGAAGACGAAGAAATTCGTAGTGTCTTTAGAAAAACCCGCTAAGGCATCTTATAATTTACCTCATAGAGGCCAAAGAAGAAACCGTGTCTCTAAATTTCAAATACAACATAATGTTCCAACGGGAGTTACCTCCTCTGTACAAAGTACAAGGCGACCGAAATTGATGCAAACCAAAAAGTTTACGAGCAAGCCACATGCTATTGACCACGCGGAAGAACTCCTACAAAGATCTAACTTTATCAAGAGACGATCTCAAATCAATTTCAATCAATTAAGAAATGAAGAAAAACACAAAGTTACCGATAAAAATAATAACAAAAATTCAGATCGTTTTGAAAATCGTTTCCAAAATTTTACTGACATTGATAGTTCAAGTAAAAATGATTCAGACGAAACGAAAAAACCTGAGAAGCCTTTACGTAGAAGATATATGAAAACTGCAGCATCTGATAAAGTTAAAGCAATCGCCTCTCCACCATTTGTAAACGTCAATACCCAGAGAAATTATAAAATAAGGGAATTATTGAAGAACCAAAAATACAATCCGAGGGTCGAAAGAAAAATGGTACCAGTACTAGCTCTCCAAAAGGGTAGCGGTGTAATGATTGGCGGTCAAAATGAGACAATAGCACCTAAAAATATAGAAGAATCGTCTACTAGGAAAAATGGTATGTCTCCAGAAGAAAATGCTGATCAGAATGAATTTATGTTTATTAAAGAAGATAAAATTAAAAGTAGCACTACAGCCAGTACGGAAGACGACGAAATAGTTACTGGTGATCCCTTAATTGTATAATTCAAGCCCCAAGGAATAGATCAATATGTTTAAAGGGTAATATTTATAGTTTTTGTTAATTCCTATTTGATATTATTGGTATTCTGACAACATAGTGAATAATGTAACAGTGTATTTACAAGTAAGTGTAGGAGCAAGCTTTAGAGATCAATATTCTCTTGAAAATTTGGTAGAGTATGATGGTATCCTTGTGACTGGTTTAATATCTTAAGCTATATTACAATATTAAGTAGATGTCTAAAAAAATTTATTATAAGCATATTTTTAAGAATAGATTAAGACTTAAACAAATTGAAAATAAAATGACTAATTCAAGTAAAAATGTATTTATTTTTTCTATTAAAACCTTATAATTAACACAATTATAATGTACATCCTTAGCCTAGGTACATACATCGTAATGGCAAAATCATTTATCATAAAACTATCCATCGATCACACGGGAAATATAAATATTACTTCAACTAAGGCAAGCTAGAAAATTACAAAAGCAGTGGTAACATCTATTTTTCATTACAAAAAAATATTATATAAACTGATATTTATTATAACTATTTATACACTACACGGTGGAGTGTCAGATCAAGTTTTTATCAAGTAAGCTGCGAAAGAAAAAAATATCCCCATTTTAAATGAATTGACGTGTTTTTATTTTTTTATTGTTTTGTAAAATTTTTGACTTTTATTAATTAAAATTTATTTCTTTAATGTAGAGGAATTTTATAATAAAATCTAATCTTATGTAAAATCTAGATGCAAATTAATATTTTTTGCCACTAGATGGCACTTTCATATAAAAACAATTAAATTTTAATAAAATGATCGACATCAAATTAATTATTAAGACATTTAAATTAAAGTAAAAATAAGTCAATAAGGAAGATTATATTGTATCACTGGATTTCTTTTCCTAAAGCAAAATGTTATGTACTAAAAATATTCAAAAGATGGCGATTAAAATCAATAAGTTATATTGGATAAAAATTAAAATTCTACGAAAAGAAAAGTAAAAATATAACTATATTCTATAAAATATCACTCATCGCTGGATAATAAATCATCTTTTCCTATTCCAAACTCGTCCCTAGATGGCGTTGTTATAACTTGGAATTCATATCCAATCAAGAAGACTTTCAATTAGCGCAGAAATGGTCTAGACTATAAAATTATACTATTAATTAAAATCAGCTTCACGCTGTATCCCACACAGAGCGGTGTAGGCAGAGGGAACCTAGTGTTAACTGTTAAGACACACCGTTCCCCACTTTCCGTCGAGTTCTGGAGCATTGCGTGTCGACGTGTCAATGTGTTTCCCAAACAGTAAATAGAATCTGGTGCAGTTATAGTTCATTTTATTATTAGTTAGCTTTGCTTAATATATGCAATAAAATTTCACTGAAAGATAAAACAACGACAACCTTTAGTCAAAATCTAAAAAAAATCTAGACCATTTCCACGCCAAAATTAAATACAGATTGTACTTATTCACAAACATTGTATAGGACAGATATAAATATGTAGTCTACTTCTCGGCGAGGCGGAACACGTCGTTGAGCGCGTACGGCGTCCGCGTCGGTATCGCGTTGTAGGCGAAGGGCGGCTGCGCGTCCGCTCGCAGTATCACCACACCTGGTGGATTTATTATTTTTTAGTTTTTCGTTTTATTTTTCTATGTGCATTTTATATTTATGTTAGTTAGTAATATTTTATATATAATAATATAGTTTTTTTTAACGTGACGGAGTGACCACA
Organism: Heliconius hermathena; assembly: GCA_013403705.1. Lineage (NCBI taxonomy): Eukaryota > Metazoa > Arthropoda > Insecta > Lepidoptera > Nymphalidae > Heliconius > Heliconius hermathena. The sequence goes on from JAAIXJ010001830.1 coordinate 1,378,957, forward strand.
GCGTCTCAGAAAACAAAAATAACACAACTCATAAGGACTCATTTATTTTCATTTCCTCGATCTGGTGACAAGACAAAGTACGGTGTTGAGTTCCGCCACTCATGCATTGAGTATGATATTTGTTTTCAAGGCAATATTTCAAAAATTAGCTGACGGGGAACGATGCGTCTTAATACTAGGTTTCTTCTGCATACGCATTAGCATTTTCCGCATATTAATGCGAAAAATGCGTAAAGTTTCGTCTAATCAGATCAAAAAGGAGATCAAGACGAGTTCATAATTTATCAATTATCATATTTATCAGATAATAATTTATGTATAAATAAAAGACACTTCCTACCTGAGGGGTTCACTTTCACTTTGATCTTGGTTTGAGGCGAGAGCACGCCGTAGTCTACGTCTTCATATAAGTCCTGTAAAATACAATCATTTGATTTGAGAAATTAATAAATATATATATTTTAACCTTTTTAAAGTGTTGCTCCACACTTAGAAAAGAACAATACTTATCTAGAAATCATATAAAAATTTGGAATTCGACCAGGTCGGCTTCCGTTACGTCCAAATTTTTATACGTTTTCTAAATAAGTATATTAGATACATAATTTCATATATTATTTTATGTTATAATTTTTTTTATTTTTTCTTAAGAAATCGTAAAAATTCGTTAAAATTTAAATTGTTGAATTTTGAATTTGAATTGAATTGAATTTGATCTATGTCATTCTTTGTCATCGGTTCCCTGCTCTGGTAAATCAAAGAGTTTGAGTTCGTTCTAAAAGTGTCTGGAATGTGAGTCACAAAGGGTTTTAACACTAGGTTCCCACGGCCCAATCAAAGAACACCGACGATATATAAAAAAAGTCCTGCTCACCCTCAGCTCTTCCCACGTCTGTGGCAGTAACTTTAATGAACCAGTGGTAAATTGTTTGACGTTCAAGAAATAATGCATGTAACATTTTATTTTCCTGTCCGGTTTTAGCGCAGACGCACAAAATGTGACTGTAAAATCGACTGGTTGTGGGTTCGATCCCCACTCGAGGCAATGAAGTATTTATTTACATTTATATTTTCATTTGTTCGCTCTGGTGTCGACGCAAAGCGCGGCGTTAAGTTCCGCCACTCAGCACACAATGCCTCCAGAATTGGTCGGAAAGTGGGGAACTGTGTGCGGGATACACGTGAAGCTGATATTCATATTTTGAAAATAGGTAATCCTCACCTCGACCCTGTACCCGGCGGGGTTGGCGAGGCCCAGCTCGCGCAGCGTGACGGCGACGTCGGAGGGCGTGCCGTCGGTGCGCCGGTTCACGAACGCCACCGCGTACGAGTAGTGCTGGCCCTGGATCGGGATGATCGGCCGCGACCAGATCTCTATACCGCGATGCTAGAAAATTACTTGTTACATATTATAATGCTTTATTCTCTATTTTTTTTATATTTAGTGAAATTTACGAACTAAAGACCAATATGGACGTAATATTTTTTACTGCAAACCGCTTGGATTTCATAGCAACATATAATACTATAGGTATAATATATCATCTACTTCGCGGCGAGGCGGAACACTGGGTGGGGAACGGAGTGTCTCAACACTAGGTTCCCTCTGCCTACCCTGCTGTGTGCGGGATACAGCGTGAAGCTGATTTATTTATTTTATTTTATAATATATAATATAATACATATAATAGGTAATATTAAAATTATCATACAATAATATTAAATAGTATCACACAATACTTTCATTTAAAGGCTATATATATATATTATACACAAAGTAAACACATTTAATTTAATTGTAGTCAAAGAAAGTCTTTTACGTTATTTATAATATATTAATACGCGAAGGAAAAATCTTAGACTCTTTCAACAAACATTGTATGAACGAACTAGTATGGAATACTTAAACTTTATGTGGTCGAAATGTTTGACAATATACACTTTTATATGCAGTAATACATACCTACCAACGGTTGGCTGCTCTAGTTTATGTAATTCTTTAAAAAATCTTTATTATTATAACAAAAAATATACCTTATAAATTCGTCTACCCTGTATACCCAGAGGATCTTGATCCACTTCAATGATCTTCCTGTTCTGCAATATCGCCTTGTACTCTGGCCGTATAGTCCGCAGGTCGACACTCATCAGAAGAGGCGCTGCCAATATGGCCCATATTGCGAATTGCGTTTTACTTTGCTCATATGATAAGCCAAAATTACCAATGATTAACTGGAAAAGAAAAAAGATTAAATATTTTTTACAGAATTTAAATTCGGCGAAAAGTGGGGAAAGGAGTGTTCTAACACTAGATTCTCGTTGCCCACAATGCTATATGCGGGATACAGAGTGAAGCTAACAAAAAACTATTAAAACTTTTGAGCTTCAGCTTTTCGATAAGCATACCGAACGTAATGTTAAGACACCACGTCCTTCGCTTTCCGCCATAATTCGAGACATAATGTGTTGAGAGACGGAACTCAAGCCGTAATCTCTTTTACTGAAAAAGGAAAATAGACATAATCCTTTCTCCCGAGCAGGGATCGAACCCATAATCATCGTTTCCTACAGCCAGATCGCGCCACTGCGCCAAAATTACTTATTATTTTTAATTATTTTTAAAAATATTTATTAAGCAATGAATCTTATTCAATATTTACCATGTCCGGGTCATTCCAGTGCCCAGGCCCAGCGTTGGGCACGATGACGTCCTGATGGTTTCCGTAGTAGTCTATGATAGACTCGACGGACGCCCACGAGTCCTGTATGTCGTCGAAATTACGCCACAAGTTGCAGTGTTCGATGATTGATGAGAAGTTAGGCTAAAGATAGAAAGAAAAAAATAGATATCAAGAGAGTATAGATTGGTAGTTTAATTATGTTTTTAAAATGTTGTAATTGTTTATTTATTAAGAATAATTTTAAAAGATTATGATAATTAAAAATTCATATTTTTATTCAAGATTATTCTACTGAGCTTCATGCATTGCTTCATATCCATTTCGCTCAGATATTCAAGAGTGCAATTGCTTATTACATTTTGATGGAATTCTAATACATTTTCTTACAGATAAAGTAAAAAATAAAATAAAATATAAGCTTATTAGCCTACATACTATTATTAATAATAAACTATAAATTCTGCTAAAATATAAATACCTGGAGACCAGCATAAATCTGATATACGGGCCAACTACAAGAGTAGACCATCTGACGTCCAGTCAAATTCAACTGGCGACCGAATTCCGGGTACCCATGATCCATATCTCCGGGAAGAGCGTAGCACCCGTCTAGCTTCACGTAGTCCACACCCCAAGACGCGAATGTCGCAGCATCTAAAATTAAAAAAAAAATACATTGGATTTCTTCTTCATCTCAACCCTAGTCATCCGTTCCCTGCCAGAACAGGTTAATATATATTAGGGTAGGGATATATAGTAGGGATTTAGGATTCTTATAAATTAGTTCTTTCAAAATTAGCCAACCGCCAACAGCAACCGCTTTTATTCAAATGTATTATATAAAGCGGTTAGCGGCTGTCTTAGAAGTATCTGATATTTTTTTAAAAACTTAACGCCATATATTAACTTAATTCTTTCGATTATTAAAATTGTCCCATTTTTATTAACATTTAGCAATTCGCTAGGGCATTCAATAGCTAAATTTATAATAGTTACGAAATAACAACAAGCAAGCACAAAGGATCGAAGATAATTTATTGATTAATAAAGTCATACATCATTGTATATTGTGTAAGGCAGATTAAATTATTATCATCATAAATTATTGAACTTGATTTACCTTATTATTTAGACATTTACAGTGTTTGTATAGCATAATGAATGGTTGGTGTTAATTTTACGATGTAAATATATTGTATAGGCATTGAAAATATTACTATATGCACTTTTAGATTTCAATTAACACAGTTGTTATAATAGAATTCAATTTTAAAAAAATCAGCTTTATGCTGTATCCCGCACACAGAGGTAGGCAGAGGGAACTTAGTGTTAGGAAGCTTCGTTCCTCACTTTCGGGCGAGTGATATAATAGAATATTTATCTTATTTAATGATTTGGCAGTTGTTTGCTATATAGGTACTAAGGTTAACAGCGTGTGTAAATCACAAGTTAATATGGATGTTATAATGTCCAACGGTCTTCTTTTTTACAGTTCAGTTCATCACTGTGTCTAATAACTTCAGTAGCGAGACGGAAAGTATTTGTCTTTTAATCGAAATTGTTTCGGCAAAAGCAATTTAAATATCAATAAAATTTTCATAAAATAGAAAGTATCCATTATTATTATTAATGTCACTTTTACTCAGTGAGTTAGCTAAATTTTAATTACTATTTGCAAAAAAAATTATCATAAAACTAACTGTAGGTTTCATATATTTTATTTTTTACAAACCAGAGACAAACCTCTTTTTTTATTGATTGTTCAAATTAGATAATATATTTAGAAAATGCTGCACTTTGTCAAATTAGCCTGATGAAATTAATATTACTGAAATAAGGACTTGAAATCAACATATTTAGCACCAAGGCAGTTAAATGAAAATAATTAATTCCCTCGACTGGTAATCAAACCCACCATCATCGCTTTTGCAGTCAGACACTGTCCAACTGCACCATGATGACCTCTATACATATATTCCAAGCTATTTTCTTACAACAAGTTCAGTAAAGATTGAATGTCTAACAATAGTAAACGTGCATAGCATCATATAAGCAACACAATCAGCCCAGGAAGTTATTTCAATGCGAATTGCACGCGAAATTTTACATAACTATCATTATAAATAGCTTGGAACACTTTTTCTTGACGACGTTTTGTGAATTATAAATACATTATTTGGTCGCAGCCGTTGGTTTATTCAAAATCTAAATATTCTTAAGGGAATGTTCTAATCACAATCGACCAAAAAAACTTTTTTTATTGCTTTATTTTCATCCTTAAGGTCTTAAAAATGTGTACGCAAAAGGATATTTCCCTATCTAATTTATTTTACGAGTTATAGCGTATAGAAATTATATAGAAATGTCAGTAGAGTCATTCCTACAGGAAGCTACTACAGGCTCGGAAAGCATTTCTGCTGAGAAGAGCCGAGCAAGGAACTCAACAACTGCTCTTTTCAAAATGATATATTTGCATTTGCTAATTTCAAAACGTGTATTGATAAATTGCACAAACCTAGACATGGGTTTGGTAATAAAATGGCATGTATGTCAACATTTTTTGATGAAATATTATTTAATTTGATAAATTCGCATACTTTGTAAGCGATTAAGTAAGATACCTATCGTCGTGTTACAATCTGTGTTTGATTATTGTAGTTCTTTAAAAATTTTGAATTCTCGGCATCTAATCTGATATTTGTAATGTCATCGTGTATTTTTTTATGTTTCAAAATCTAATTGAGTTTCGCTCTCTAAAACAAAATGTTCCAAAACAAATAGAAAGTGAACTTGAATATATTACATAAATATAGGTTTTTATAAGAGATTTTTAAAGTTATAACATTTGCTAGATATAATAATAATGACAACATACCTCCACCCAAATGGCCGACCACGCCGGGGTATCCGGCGCAGGTAAAGTTGCCGTAGTCCTCGTATATGCCAAACTTCAATCCTTTACTGTGTACCTGTAAAAAGATAACACATCAAATCAGCTTCACGCTGTATCTCGCACACTGCAGGGTAGGCAGAGGGCACCTAGTGTTAAGACACTCCGTTCCCCACTTTCCGCCGAGATCTGGAGGCATTGCGTATTGAGTGGGGGAAGTCAACGCCGCGCTTTACCTCGACACCAGAGCAACGAAATGAAAATATAAATGTAAATAAACACTTCACTTCCTCGAGTGGGGATCGAACCCACAAACAGTCGATTTCGCAGTCACACTTTGTGCCCCTGCGCCACGAAATATAACGTACCTAATATTAAATATTATATATTATAATTTCCTAAGCAAGGTTTTTACTCCAAATTCATCCGTGTATCTGTGTAAAGCACACCATATTCGCTTCAAAATAGTATTTCTACACATTATATTCGTTTTCTTAAAAAAATATATTAATTTTAACAGTATATAGTTGTTTAGCAATATGATTGTTGAGGCCGCCGTGTTAACGCGAAAGTTCTAGGTTCGATTCCCACTCGAGGTAATCAATTATTTATAAAATTTAAATATTTAATTCCTAATTCTATAGGTATGAACTCCAAATTAAATACCTATATTTAACTATATGTAGGTAATTATAGCAATATGATGAGAGAATCGAAGCTTTTTATATCATTACAAAATTGACTCACTAACAAAGATTATAAAATTGTATTGCTAACATATTCAATTATATACAAAAACTTTGTATAGAAATAAGATTTGATAATAAATAATAGGGTTGCTTAATGTGTTAAAAATTATAAACGTATTAACGCAAATCAAGTATTACATTAAACCGAAATTAAATAAAATACTTCTTTTAATTATGTAATATATTGAATTGTTTCACATAATTACATTTCATATATAGTCTTGTGTATTTATTAAATAAATAAAAAAATGTAAAAAGGAATAGCTTAATTGGCCATAGATAGAGGCTTAGAATGTCTTCGAGGCTTCGATTAAAATTTTCATAAAATGCACAACACTATATATAATTTAATGATGTGTACTGTAACATTCAAATATTAATAAATTAATTAAAATGAAACTGGTTTTATTTATTTTCCAATAAATATAAGAAATGTAACTACAAGTATTTAATCATCTCACATCCATGCAAATAAAGTTTTGTATAAATGGTACAGATATTTTTTATAAGTAACAAAATTTAATCATCCACAATGGGCCAACCATTTGTTTTTACGATATTATCTAACAATCTTTGTTATTGCAAAACAAAAAATATGATTATAATCAATAATCACAAGAATGAATCAGTGGTAGAGCAGTCGTTCACTTTAGTCAAGGTTAGAGACAAATGAAAAAATCATTATGACATAATAGCCCAAGATCCCAGGGCCGCCAGACCTACGTCATTTTAGCAAAGCTTAAATTTTGAGGTCTAATATGTAGTTAAGACAATATGCGTCATCATCACTAACTTGAAAGTGGAGCCCTTTCAGAGGTAAATAAAGCCAAATAAAGGTATATTTCTGTCTGAGTTTTGGTGATTATACATATATTCGGTAATTATACATTTCACTTTTTTATACACTTTTAGAAGCTGATATTTCGAATTCTTTTCAATCAAAAAGTTTTGTAATGTTTAAATATATCAATAAAAGGAAATTTTGAAATCTAAATAATATTAATTTATTACATAGACGTAATATATTAAAATAATAAAATACATGATATTGATGCATGATATGAAGATCTGGATGTTTTTTTATTATACAAAACAAAATCAATTTAAATGATTGGTACACAATCACTTTCATCTATAAAGCTTTTAAATATAATTACATTCTAAAATTGTTTTAAAATCAAAGCTAATTTTCAGTGCTAAAGAAATAAGGAACCTTATGTTAAGTAGAATAACTTCTAGGCTTAAACCCACAGAACACTGGACCCGATCGTAACTGCGTGAGAATCATGATTACACGTTGTAACTTGCGACGCTATTTTGTTGTTACGAAAGAAACGCTCTCCGCCACTGTAGTAACATATAATGACTTCCTCTTAGTGGAACTTAAGCATGATATACCTACATTGCTTTTTCAGCTGTATCGCTGTATCCCGCACACAGCTGGGTAGATCTAGTGTGAACCTAGTGTTAAGACACTCCGTTTCCTATTCTCCATCTCCAGAAATCTTTATATATTTTCATTACCTCGCTCTGCTGTCGAGACAAAGCCGCGGCGTTGAGTTCCGCCACTCAACACGCAATGCCTCTAGAACTCGGCGGAAAGTGGGCAACTGAATGTTTTAAGACTAGATTCCCTCTGCCTACCCTGCTGTGTTCGGGATACAGCGTGAAGCTGATTTAATTTTTAATAAAGAGTATCTTACAATATTTTTACTTTCTAATTTTCAGCTACGGCCATTGCAGTACGCAATCAAGCACTGCGCCTAACATCAACATTTTTTACAATAGTAAATACACAAGAAAGGAAGTAGACCAATAATAAAAATAATAAAACATCTAGTTTTCATCACATATTAATATGCGTATAGTAAACAAAAGACAATTAACATATAATAGCATATGTAACACAGTCGTACATTACAATACATATATCAAACGCGTCAACTCGTTTGCCATTCGGTGCGGCACGCTTGTTCCCACGCCCGATCTTATTCGCGAAGGTCGAGATAAACTGATATATGTTCAAAGAATAAGGCGTTTAACACACTTTCAATGATATTAAATGGTTTGGTAGCAATTAGTATAGTATGGTAGGCGGAGTGCCTTAATACTAGGTTCCCCCTGCCTGCCCTGCTGTGTGCGGGATACAGCGTGAAGCTGATTTAATTTTTAATTTAGTATAGTAGGCAGTCGTGGTGCAGTGGCACAACGTGGGACAGTAAACGCGACGAGTTCAATTTCCATTCGGGTTGGTAATAAGACAAAGCGCACCATTGGGTTGCGCCACTCAACACGCAATATCTTAAATATTCGGTGGGAAGTGGGGAACGGAGTGCCTCAACACTAGGTTTCGCCACTGCCTATACTGCTATACCCGGTACAGAGGTGATTTTAATATTGAGAATATTTATATACCCGCTTGCAGTTTCGCCCGCTTGAAATAATCAATAATTTATTTTGTAACCTAATTATTGTCGTGTCACTAACACTATCCGTTTCAAGAAAATATATGCATTAAGTAACCGGTTAAGTGCGAGTCGGAATCGCGCTCGAAGATTTCACCAATAAATAACAAACTTCTTATGAATTAAATGAAAATAATGTAAATTATAATCCAATTATTATAGTTTAATCCACCGTGAAAAAGTCCTAACACTTGATATACGCCCTGAGATAAGACATGGTACCGTAGATATTGTTCTATTATTGTTTGACTTTTCGCACACCAAGGGCTGGTTTCGACATACGATTGTGATATAATGAGGTTGCAAAAGTTGAAAAAGGCAAAGATATACAAACAAACGGCCGCGGGAATAGTTTTTTTACTCTGCATTCATTCGATTCTATTATATTTAAATAATTTTATTGGTATATACTTATAGTAAAATATGTTTTATTTGTCTTTTTATTTATTTGTATTTATTATAGAAAAAATATTTAAATTATAAAAACAATGATAAAATACTCTTAAATAATATTAAGTAAGTGAAGCTTTTTTATAAGCTGCACTTATGAGTGATACAAAATTTTCAATATACATACTTCACGTATCTACATTTTACGTAAGAAAGTTTAGTAGTAAATATATTAGGAAATCTAACATACCTAGTATATAATAAAATTTTATAATAAATGTATACTTTAGCTCTGACCCCGGTCTCTACTTTCTGTCTCAGGCGGGCTCACTCTCTTACATCTAAGAAATAACTTATGTCTTGTTAACATAGATAGAGACGAATTTTTGATGTGGTCATTTTTAAGCAGAGTTATTCAAGAAAAGCGAGGAAATGTGTAATATTAGCATTTTATATTAAAGCCACTAATATAAAACATTTATTTAATGTGTTGTCGTAAAAAAATATGTCTGTGCCATAGTACCCATCAAACGGGTAATAACTGAATGTCTAAAAGCGTGTAGACTTACTTAGTAATTATTATTATAATATTATAACCAATCCGCTAAAATAGTATATATAAAGAGTTCCTATAAAAACAGTAAGCAAAAAGTGACGTGATTTCTTATTAAATTCTCTTTGTTTTAAAAATTCAAAAACCAATGTCACTTACATACATTTATCTACATTACTAATGTCCACTATCAAAAACCGAATGACCTTACCTTGTCGTACTAATTCGTACTCGTAATAATTCGTTCTGTTAATTGACCCTATACAATTAACAGAACGAATTATTACGAGTACCTATATCGTAAAATTTTATTTATTTCGACGCGATTATTAGTCTGCGCTTACCAATTTTTTTTAAATAAGTCTTAAATATTTATGTAAAAATCATACAAAGCAACAAAAGTAATTTACATCAGGCAATGTGCGGTATTGAGTTCCGCCACGTAACACGCAATGCTTAAAAAAATCACCGGAAAGTGTTGAACAGAAGTGTCTGAATGTGGAACAGAGTGTCTTAACACTAGGTTCACAGGTTCCCACTACCTTCCCTCTTACGTGTCTGATACAGCGTGGAGCTATTAAATAAAAATAAGTAAATTAATGAATCAAAATATGACAACAGAATAAATTATTTTCGTGAAATCGCTTTTAACAATGCATATAACTATAATGTTATTAACAATGCTAATAATTAAAGTGTATGAAAACTTTCATGACTATCAGCATTCGTTATCGATTGTAATTATTCTGTATCGCTATGTAAATATAACGCGAAGTCACTTTCTATAAAATACTTTGAAAAGAATTCTATTATTTGAATATAGCTTAGTAGCGAGGTACAATAGGAAAAAAGCCAGGCCATCGTAACCTAGTGGAATATCACCTTAATGTAAACGTTCGTTGGGGGCTTGGTTACCATTCTGGGTGATATAAAGACTGCTTTGGTAAGGCAAATTGCGGCGTTAAACACCGGCTTTCAACATGCAACGTCAAACCAAGCAGAAAACGAGGAACCTTAACATTAGGTTCTATCTTTCCCTGCTATTTGCGGGATAAAGAGTACCTACCGTTAAAAAATACAGAAACAATTACGTATAACTATAACAGTGAAAACAAAATCAAAAGTGAACTTATGACGTTCTCAGTTTAGACTGACACGGCGCCGCACTTGACCTAGATGACTGACTCGATTTGGGCGGATCCAATGTTTTTTTTTACACTTTTACCACGACCGTGAATGAATGAATTGACTTCATTCTCACGGTATTTTGGGATCGACATTGATTCTTATGAATGATTTTGACCAGTCAACTGATATATCCTGCTTGTAATAAATAGCAAGGATGTTGTTACAGACTGTTTATTTTTTATTTAAACCGTGCTTTATTTATTTGTGATCAATTATTTATGTAATAACCATATTACACGGTATACTATATATAAAAATGCATTTTTTTTAATGAAGGCGATAAAGACCATACCATAAAAATAAGTAAAATCTGGTTAATAGAAGTAGTAAAATGTATTATTTATTTCTAAAATTTAATTAATATAACACCGACTGATATAGACGTTTGCAAATTCCTAAAATATCTACGACCAAACAAAGCTACAAACATAAATAAGAGCATAGATTTTTATAAACATAATTATTTTTTTTCAAACTGTAAAATTTTATCCTAATCGAGACTAACGGGTGAGTAATAAATGCAACGTAGAATTAAGATTAGTATAACAGAAATAACATAACTTATAATTTAAATGTAGAACGCTTACTATACGTCTGCTTTTATAAAATATTAGAGAAGAGAGAAAAAAAAAGAAGATAACATAGTGTAGAATTGTAAAGTCCATTATAATAAGTCATATAACAATATGAGACTTGTGACTAATGGACTTTATGACCTGATTAACCTACCTTTGTAAAAATAAATTAAATATATTAGATTATTAGAAAACAATTATATCAATTTCAGTAAATAACATGAATTAGTTAATACTAAATCCAATCCAAATATATTTATACGTAAGCCCACAAAACGCAAAATTGCAATACGAGCAATAAACGTCCAAGTAAATATACGCCTACATAATAAATTACGTCCATATTCCATTAACTAAAGTGAAGGTAGCGCACGCCTACATTAGGTTCCCACGATGATTGATAATAATCATCTTGTAATAAAATGTGTAACGGACCCAGCAGAGGTCACGGATAAAACGTGCTATAAAACACAAGTGCGGCATCAGAACGCCTTTTTTCCTATTTATAGAAGAATTTCGTAGTTATGTTACTTACAGAAGATTTCCATCGACCCAGTTTTCTGTAACTGTTTTCATCTTGATAATTTAAAATTTTGAAATTTAGTATAGTGCCTACAGTTGTTTTTATTTAATAATTGTAGATATACTTAGAATGATGTTTGATAAGGTTACTCTCGGTCTCGGATTTAAAAATTCTCATGTCAGTCCTAATTTACCAACAGGCTCAATGGGATTGAGTTTAGAGAGATAAATGTATGGCAATGACAGTTTTGGTGTCTTACACGGTAGAAATTGGCGACGTATTTCGCCGATCACTTAGTACTTATTTTAATAGTCATTTGTACATTTCTTTATTGTATTATTATGTCAGTTAATTTTTTAAACATTTTTAAAGTGTTATTCCACACTTAGGAAAGAAAAATACAATAAATATATGTCAGTTAATTGTTCAAAGAACATTTTTAGTACATCACAGTTACTTTAGCTTCACGCTGTATCCCGCACACAGCAGGGTAGGCAGAGGGAACCTAGTGTTAAGACACTCCGTTCCCCACTTTCTGCCGAATTCTGGAGGCATTGCGTGTTGAGTGGCAGAACTCAACGCCGCGCTTAACCTCGACACCAGAGCGAAGAAATGGAAATATAAATTTAAGTAAATATTTCATCTCTTCGAGTGGGGATCGAACCCACAACCAGTCGGTTTTGCAGTCACACTTCGTGCCGCTGCGCCACGACCGCCCTCTATTATTGTAAATATAAGGCGTTGTAACGAAGACCTAAATCCGACATTAAGCATCACTTATAAAAAATAAACTTAAATTAAATCAGCTTCACGCTGTATCCCGCACACAGCTGGGCTAACCCAGGAACCCAGTATTCAGACACTCCGTTCCCCACCTTCTGCCGAATTCTGGAGGCATTGCGTGTTGCATGGCAGAACTCAACGCTGCGCTTAGCCTCGACACCAGATATACTTATAATTATAAATTACATATTATTCCAAATAAGGAAAAAATGTAGGAAAGTCAATTGCCATAAATGCCTAGCAAAGCTATCTAAATGCACACACATATTTATATTTAAATAGACACAAATTTCTAAATATGTCAGTTCCGAGTCACCATAGCAATAAATAACAAGGCAGATGTTACAAAGAAAGTGTACCCACAAAACGCAATTTGCTCTTAGCGTAACTAACAAGAAGTAGAAAATGGGTATTCGGTGTCTACGCTCGATTTGATGGAAAGCAGGTTGAGATGGATCTAGACATGGTCTCACTATGAATGTCTCTCTTTGTCAAAGGTAAATAGTACGTATTTTAAATATTTGCTGTATTTAAAGTCTAGGAGACTTTAAATACAGCAAATATTTAAAATGGTGAATATAGTAGAAGTGTAACTTATAATCTATTTTTCTTTTGAAACTTATTTTACTATTATTAGTTTTCAATTGCTGATTAATAAAACTAAAAATTTGTTGACATTTGCCTGCTTATTATAATTAAATATTATTATTATTTCGGAATTTATGATAACAAATTCATAAAATTATCGTATTAATTTATTTAAGTTAACAACAGTATTTTAGAACTGGCAACGAATCTACAAATTATTTAAAGTGGTTTAAATTATAAATTCTTAATAACAAATAAATTTACGTTATATTTAAAAGACGCCATGGCGGAGTAGTTGTGTATTGCGAGGCGGTTTTAATATCAAATCAAATAGAGGGATATTTCGGATATAAAGTTGTAAATGTATATGTTGCAGAACGCAGTAGCCTCCAGGGCGTCATTGGGTTTTGTTGGAGCTAGACGAGCTCAGGGCTATGCTTGGTCACCCCTTTAGAGGCGATTATAAAGATTGAATTGATTGAAACTCGCATCATCACATCTTCTAGGAGACACAGACCTCGCATTGCGTAATTTATTCAGACAGTCCCCTGCAGTACGTTAATACTGGAGAGTTTCCTGCAGCTCACCTTGATAGAGAGTCAAGAAGGACCTCGCAGTGCACTTTATAGAATAAAATAAACCTATGCTTAGCCAAAGAGTTTTCTTGTTTTAAATAGTAGATTTATGTAAATATATTGTGGTATATTTATATACTACAAAACATTGTATACAAGTAATTATTGTAGTAATAAGAATAAAAACAACATGGTCACGTTAAAATTCACTATGCGTCTTTAAAAATATGTGACTTGAATAAAATATAATATAAAATCTATTTATTTGAATTTTGCTCGTGCTTGTACACAGGGCACGTCAAGAGGATACAACCACTATAATAAATTATTAAATAATTGGATAGAACTAATTGAAAAATATATTATGCATAAAGTTTAAGCACATTAACTTCTACTTACAAATTTAAATGCCAAAGTGCATATATTTTTTTATAAAAAATATATTTTTCAATTTAAATTAATTTTTACTTTTATTTTATCTTATAAAATAAATAACAAAATGAAGAAAAAAATATTTTTTTATTAATTAAAGTTTTTTCTTTGCTAAAATCTGACAACGGAAATGGAGCAGCATTACAATTCGGGTTAAGAGGTTCTCTTGGCCTTATCCATACATTTCTTTTAGCTTCACGCTATACGCATCATTTAGCGGGATAGCCAGAGGAGAACTAGTATTAAGATACTCCGTTCCCCACATTCCACCAAATTTTCGAGACAATGGGTGTTGAGTGGCGAAACTCAACGTATCACTTTGTCTGGTTACCAGAGTGAAGAAATGAAAATATTAAATAATTAAATTACCCGAATTGGATTGAACACACAACCATCGCATGTACAGTCACACGCTGTACCAGTGCACCACGACGTTCTCAATTTTCCATAAAACAATAATAGGATTATAAAGGAAATAATAATAATAATTAATAGTAACAAAAAAAATAACTTAATCCTATTAATAAATGATTCAAGACAAAGCACAGTAATAAAGAACGAATAATAATTTGCATTAAAACATAATACCTTTAAGATGAACACATGTTCTGTTAATTGGTAACATCAATATTAATCACCAGTGTATTTTTATGACTTCGATTTAAATGAAAAATCGTATACCATTATGTAAAAGAGTTTCGTTGTCTTGACAAAAGAACATTTAAAATTAAAATAAATCAGCTTCACGCTGTATTCTTATTAGGGAGCCTAGTGTTAAGACATTCCGCTTTCCTCTTTCCGCTGAATTTTGGAGGCATTGCGTGTTGAGTGGCGGAACTCAACCGTGCTTTGCCTCAACATCAGAGGGAAGAAATGAAAATGTAAATTTTAAATAAATATTTCATTTCCTCGTGAACCTGCAACCACTCGATTTTGCAGTCACACTTTATGCTTCTGATTCACGACTGGTCTCAATTAACACAAACATGTAACAACATTTAATATTCTCTAGTATTATTGTTTTTTTATTGCGTATAAGCGTCGGGAGACTCAATTATTATCATCTTCTAGCTCTGGCGACAAGACAAAGCCCGGCGTTGATCTCCGCCAAAAAAAATACTGAAATATTATTTTAATTTTTTTATGGTAATCTTTTTAAACCGTCTTTTTTTCTTTTATGTCTATTTTTTATTACAGGACCCAAAACTATATTAACAATGCAGTTGTCAGAATATTTCCCCCATAAATAATGCACAAGGAAGTAAGTCATTATGTAATTTATTGCAATTTTTATGTCGTTATATGTACGGAAACTGAACGAGGCTTTATGTTATATCTTATTAAAAATATATACTAACATTTACTCGTGATTTTGTTTGTATGTATTTTAAATACTTTTGTATGGGAAATAAAAATATTCATTAAACAATTATTGTTATATTTTTTAGCTTTACGCTGCTACATATTGCAAAGGGAACCTAGTGTTAACGTACTCCGTTCTTCATACATTTCCGAATTTTCCGGACATTGCATGTTGGATGGCGGAACTCAACCCCGCGCTATGCCTTATGTTTTTGTCACCAAAACTATATAGCAGATATACTCGTAAAATCATTAATTATGGGAATTATGTTTTAATGCCAATTATTACTACAATTATAGCTTATAAATAAATACATTTACATGTTTTTTGCACTAATAGCAAAAAATTATGTTTTTTTACTTTTTTTTCCACGCGGTATCCCGCATGTAGAGTAAGCAAACAAAAAAAATGTAGGTAGGGAAAAAGGTAGGCAGTCCAGAGGGACTGCCTACCTTTTTTTTGCTTGCTATGCAGAGACCTAGTAGTGTTATGACATTGGGCTCATTTTTGAACATTTTTATTTACATATATTTCTGTATAAATTTCAGATTTATTATCGGCTAAGGGCGGATTTTTTTATAATAATTGGTGACTCGATAAAAATATTTTAATTACATAGTAATAATATATATCGCTACTATGGTAAGGAATGCCTTTATTAAAAAATTTAGTATAATAAAGAAATGTTATTTTAATAATAACAAACAAGGCGGGTATCAGTTAAAATAATATTTGTTTTTATGTTCACACACCCTTTAAGTAAATGGAAAGAATGTAATGACCTGTTGCGGTTTTAAATTTTTGTAATTGTAGTAAGTAAATAAAGGGAATACGTATTTTAAGCTCGTTGGCAACGTCTATGACATTTAATATAATAATATATCGTCAAAAATGATATTATGGTAGAGAGAGTTTGTCTAATATTTATCTATTAATTTTAAGTATTTCTAATATAAATATTAACCTCTTTACTGTAAAAATTTTAAATATTTATCCTAAATTTCATTAAAAAGGTGTAAAAAGTTTAATGTATACAATAATATAGACAATAACATGATGTTTATTAAATACTTTAGTATATTTAAATTCCTTTTCGGTTATTTACCCAAACAAGTGTAAATTTATTAGCTGACCACACCTCCGCATACTAAAGTGGCAAAGTCTATTCACCTTTGAGTAGAGTTCAATGATTTTGTGACATATTATTATTGAGGGATAATAAATCTAACGTTATGCAATTTATTCACAATGATTTTATTATATTAATAAATTAAGAAAATAATAAATACTAATTCAAAAATTAATTAATTTTGGATATATTTTTATTCTGAAGCATGTATTTGGTCGGTTTAGTTACTGTGTCGCCGAATAATTCTTCTTTTAACTATCCTATATATATTAAGGTTTATAATTTTTTTATACTCGGTTACCCATTTTCTGTCAAATTCTGGAGGCATTGTGTGCTGAGTAGTGGACCTCAACGCGGTGTTTTCCCTCGAAACCAGAGCGACAAAAATGGAAATATTAAATATCTATTTAACTTGAGTGGTAACGAACACACAATCTGTCGCGTCAGTCAGACAGTCACACTTTGTGCCCCTCCGCCACGATTAGTCTCGAGATTGGCTATTATATCACCCAATAATTCTTACGTATATAATTAAGTTCATAATTTTCTTTTACCTTAACGATATACTATGTATTCATCAATCAGGAGGATCTTAGGAGCCTTGGTTTGTCAACGATATCCCTGTAATTTTTCCTCTCACACAAGACTAAGTTACCGTCAGACACAAATTCGGCAGCTAAATTACAATAATATAATCTTGAGACATCTCATGCATTTCACACTTCGATTAGCAAGTTACGCAATATATTTAATTTGGGTCAAACTCGTGTGAATATTATTAAGCTCTAGATAGTGTTATATAAAGAGAGACCAATTTTTAAAACACCCTATATACATATAAGCTATTTGGTGTACATAGGTACTTTTTTACAATGTGTATTTAAAAAAAACGCTGTATCCCGCACACAGCCATGTAGGCAGAGGAAACGTAGTGTTAGGACACTCCTCGCTACTTTCCGCTGAACTTCGAGACATTGCGCGTTGAGTGGCGTAACTCAATGCCGGGCTTTTTGCCATGTTGCTAGAACAAAGAAATGAAAATACTAAAAAGTAACAATTTATTCCCTCGTGTATGAATCGAGCCCACAACCGTCACGATCAGTCACACTCTTGTTACCCTGTGCTACGACGGTCTCTTCGCGTACATCGAATAGTCTTTCATAATCTTCTCCTTATATGCTAATGCTTGCCATAAACGGTTGATATATATTTTTTTCCTACAAGAATGTAACATAAAAGTAATAATGAATTGTTATGCAAGAACGTGTATTGCTCTAAATATGTCATCATAAGATGGAGTAGATATCCATCAGCCTCAATGATTGATCAATCACATGCGGACACTCATACGATTCTAAACCGATTATTCACGTATTCATGATTTAGAATCATATCGTAGTATTCATGATTTAGAATCATATGAATATCGATTATAAATCGTGTTGATTTATTATCGCGTAACTAAAGTTATTGTTGCAACGTTATTGCTATTATATTTATAACAATTAAAATAAATGTTTTTTTGGAGCAGTGGCAAATATTTATGATTGTAGATCACGATATTCTGATTTGAATTTGGAGAGCTCAGTTTTTCTTTTAAAAAAAAATATAGAATGATGAAATAAATAAAAAAATATCAAATTATAAGCTGATAAACTATAAGAGAACAGAGTAATCTATCATTACAATTTTTTCGTGAATTAAGCGTGCAGTTACAGCAGAAATAGGGGAACGGAGTGTCTTCACAATATGTCTGTCTAATCTGCTAAATACGGGAAAAAGAGTGAAGATAAAAAATATATATTATATTATATAAAATAAATCAGCTCCACGCTGTATTCTGCATACTACAGGGTAGGCAGAGGGAACCTAGTGTTAAGACACTCCGTTCCCCACTTTCTGCCGAATTCTAGAGTCATTGTTTGTTGAATGGCGAAATTCAACCCCGCATTTGTCCTCGACACCAGAGCGAAGAAATGGAAATATAAAATGAAGTAAATATTTCAAACCAGTCGGTTTTACAGTCACACTTTGTGCCCCTGCGCCACGACTGGCCTGGATTATATTATGTGCTTGAAAATATTCATTTAATATGTTTTTTCAAGTGAAATATTTAGACCAAAGTGACTTGTTAACACAATAATTTGCGAAAAGTAAAAGTAAATCAAAGTTAAGTTGGACGTGAGTGCGATTGTTATATATATAATAGGTTTATTATCAAATTGCTACTTCGTAACGGTATTAGAGTCACTTTCACTCAAATGGAACTACAGAAAAACGCCTTGAGCACTTAACACAATTACGTTAAACTCGATCACTTAATGATGATCGTTTAGAACTCTACTATAGCATAGATTTTATAAAAATAAAGAATTATCATTTAAGTTTTATTAAAAATAATAAAAAATATATATTATAATTATATTATTTTTAATTAATAAAATTGTAATAAAATTCAACCTCAGGCTGTATCCCGCACTCAGCAGGGTAGGCAGAGGGAACCTAGTATTAAGACACTCCGTTCCCCACTTTCTGCCGAATTCTGGAGGCATTGCGTGTTGAGTGGCAGAACTCAACGCCGCGCTTAACCTCGACACCAGAACGAAGAAATGGAAATATAAATTTAAGTAAATAATCTCCTCGTGTGGTGATCGAACCCACAACCAGTCGATTTTACAGTTACACCTCGTGCCGCTGCGCCACGACTGTATTACACATACAGTTTTGGGATTATAGGACAGTGCTCTTACATTGTAATTTTTTTTTTAATTTAACGCTTTATCTCAAAGAGTAGACAGAGGTAATCTTTCGTCAAGAAACTCAGTGATGCAGTTTTCGTCCAATCTCGAGATATAACGTGTTAAATGGCGTAACTCAACGAACGCCGCGCTTTGTCTTGTCAGAGCGGTGAAATAGGTAAGAGTTGATAGCTGTAGGTTGACAGCATCGTGGCGTTGTGGACATTTCATTATATCACAAATTTTAATATATATGTTTTTAAAGGATGTTAAATATTCTTTATAATATAACCAGATTATTATTTAAAAAAAACTATTAGGGGCTTGAATAAGTTATAAATTTTTGAAAGGTGGCGTTACGGCACTCTGTGCATGAAATTTCGTACGGTAACGAATCACCAAAGTAGTACTATATGTAACCTCAAATTATAGTAGAATAGTGTCTACTACAGTGTCAACTACATATTTATTTTCCCTTTGTGAAAATGTGTACTTTTGTGCCAAATAAAGTGTTTTTGCGGGGAATTTTATTGCACTGCTTTATTCAGAAAAAATCAGCAGCAGAAGCACACAGAATTCTCGTTGAGACAATGCTTTGTCGAATACAACGTGCAGAGACTGGTTTAGGCGCTTCAAAAGTAATGATTTTGACCTTGAAGACAAAGAGCGTTCTGGAGCACCGACAAAATTTGAAGACA
>JAAIXJ010001830.1:1400733-1431357 GCA_013403705.1 Heliconius hermathena
GCACGCAGAGCCGTAACCGCTGATGGTAGAAACGTGAAATTTGGGCAGATGTTTATTTTCATATTCTGGACATTCACTAAGAATGGAATTTGAAAAATTTTAACCCTAAAGGGATGAAATAGGGGTTGAAAGTTTGTATGGAAAAAAATTTAATCTGTACCGATTTTTATAAAATTTGAAATTCAGACTCTTAAAAATATTTCATTGAACACGTGTTTCATGGTTTTTAAGAATTCACCCCCTAAGGGGTCAAATAAGGAGTTGAAAGTTTATATGGAAAAATCTTTAAATTGCCACCGATTTTTATAAAAATTTAAATTCAGACTGTTAAAAACATTTTATTGAACACGTGTTTCGTGGTTTTTTAGGAGTGAATTCCTAATAAGCGGGCGAAGCCGCGCGCGCCCTCTAGTATTATATAATAAAAAATAATGGGATGAGAGTGAGCTAATAGATAATAGTATTCAGTGGCAGAGTAGTTGATTTTCCACACCTCATACAATATTCATGTATCACTTTATTTTCGTCTATTTAAAGATGAATAGACGAAAATAAAGTGATTCATCACTAGGTTCCTTCTGTATGGCGGAAAAGTTTATTTTATCATGTATTATATTTATAAAGTATTCTATTAAGGTCGTCATGGCTCATGGGACGTACGGATGGGAATTACGGATGGTAATGGTTGTAGGTTGATTTGATCTCCACTTGGAGAAATTATTATATTTAATTCTTTTTGTATATCCTCGTTCTGTTAGACGCAGCGCGGCGTTGAATTCTGCCAAATTATCGACATTGCGCGTTTAGTACACGCAATGTCGATAATTTGGCAGAAAGTGAGGAACGCAGTGAGTGTATTCCTTATTACAAATTACATAAACAACAATTAAATAATTCAAATGTAAACCAAATATCTAAATCTATCTGTCGCCCGTGCCAAATCGCGAGGACATTTAGTTGATGACAAAGTAGAGGAAAAAAAAAGGAAAAAAAAGTGAGTGTATTCATACTGGGTTCCCTCTGCCTGGCCTGCTATGCTTTATAAAGAAAAGCGTAGAGCAAAAGCGTAGACGCATATTGTATTCTAAAAAGGAGTTAAGTCTTTATAATACAAGAATGCCATGTTATTGTATACATACATACATACATAAAAAAAATATTGTTGACATCCGTGAGAACTGAAGCTAAAACAATGTTCAATATGAAAAGAATAAAGATTCGCGACAATATATGGGGTTAAAGAACGATTTATGTTCGCTCCGCTCGAGTGAGTGGTGTAACAACGTGTATCGGAGACAATGAACACGAAATGGGCCGATATGAATGATAATATCTATGTAATACTAACACATACTATAAAACAAGCCATAATATATATCATTATGTAACAAGCTGTGCTAAGTTAAGATAACAGGTTCGATTCTGGCTTGTTGTAAAAAACGATTCAACCCCTTTAATTATTTTTAAAAATAATACGTAAAATAATAGTTACTGAGCGAGGAAAACGACACACTTTTTGTTTTTGGAAAAAATATATAAAATGAATGGAAAATGGCTGAACATAGAATTTTATCAGAATATACTGTGTAATAAGCAGAGAGAATCAAATATTAAAGTACACCGTTCAGTTTTCCGTCTGAATTTGAGACATAACATGTTGAGTGGCGAAACTCAACGCCGCGCTTTGTCTTACCAGAGCAAAGGATATGGAAGTAATTCACTTTGATCTCAACAAAGTTCTCGAGGTAGGCAAATCCATATCCATATATTACGATCACAACATAGAAGATATAACTATAGATAAATATAAATTTAGACATACAACCATAGATCCATATTGTACCCGTTGACGTAAGGGGTCATATTTATTATTAAATCAGTACTAGTATTTCAAATGTTATTATAGTACATAATTACTATTATTAATATATTATAGTGGGCCTTGACGATCTTTGACCTAGATGGTACTCGTATTAAGTACTGACAACTGTGACATTAATAAGTGGCAGTGCACAATGCGATAATATGCAGCATAATTACTTAATATGTGAAATATTATATTAATCTTTATTATGATATCACAATAAAATAAAGTTTATCTTTTTTTGTTTAAGGCCAGTCGTGGCGCAGGGGCGAAAACGTGTGAGTGTAAGCGCGACGGGTTGCGGTTTCGATTCCCACTCAAAGAAATTAAATATTTAATATGTTCATTTCTTCGTTCTGGTATCGAGGGAAAACACGGCGTTGAGTTCCGCCATTCAACACACAACGCCTTTACAAATCGGCGGTAAGTGAGGAGCGGAGTACTTTAGTACTAGGCTCTCTCTGCCTACCTTGCTACATGTGGGATATGGATACAGCATGAAGCTGAAAAAAATCTCCTTTTCAGGTGACATTGGGGACGTTATAATTGCTGGATTGTCAAAGTTAGAATCATAAATATTGGAATCGCATTAAAATAGTAATATTCTTAGAAATCTATAATACTATCATAAAGTTGAACAGTTTGGTTGGTAAAATGCGTTAATCTCAGGAACTACTGGTTCGAAATGAAGAAAACATATTAACTAGAGGATATACCATTAATCGAGGAAGGCTACAATTTAATAATTACATAATAATATAACTGCATCATTACATCATGTTAATAATTTTGATGTAACCCACTGTAGCTGCAGTCTGAGGATAACTTCGGGCACTCAGAACGTGTCTATTGTATTCATTGAGTCTCAACTAAAAGTGGAAAGTTATTTAATTTTCCAAACATATACCTACATAATTTTTATGGATTTAAATTGCAAATATTTTTAGTATCTTCAAAATAACTAATTAAGCACTATTACAACAACATTCCTATAACAAATATTTGCCTTATCAGAGCATCGAACCCACCAATGTAAAAATAATAGCAAAGTATCACCAATTAAGCGCATGCAACGGTAAGTTAGAACGTAAAATCATATATTTATTAAAGTAAATAAGTAAAGAAAAAAAAACAATCGTCAAGAACGATTAAGATCGACGCACGCTCATTATGTCATTGAAACGCATCTCGGCGACTGATTTACACGAAATGGTGAGCACAGGTGACTGCGGCTGCACGCGAGTTTATACTATGTAACATTTTTTTTTCAGCTTCACGCTGTATCCCGCGCACAACAGAACAAACAGGGGCAGAACCTAGTGTTAAGATCCATTTTCTGCCGAATGCTGGAGGCATTGCGTGTTGAGTGGTGGAACTCAATACCGCACTTTGCCTCGATACCACAGCGAAAAAATTAAAATACTAAATATTTCCGTGAGTGGGAATCGAACCCACAACCAGTCGCGATTACAATCACACTTTGTGCCCTTGCGCCACGACTGACCTCATCATACCATTTAACATGTAGGTGTAGAAATTAAAATGTGATCTTGACAACTAAAGTATCGTGATTTTGCTCTTATCTTTTTTATAAAAGCCACATTTTTTACTATCTCTAATTGTTAGACGTGATTAACGCGAATAATATTCGAAAATTTATTTTTTTATGTAAGAACATACATTTTTAATATCACATATATTACTTATCTAACGATCAAACGATCACGTAATTTCTATAGATTATTTATATATAAACAAAAAGCGCTAATTCAATTCTCAATATACTTACATAATCAGACAAGCTCTTCATGCCGTACGGAAACCGTTCTCGGTCTGGCACCAGCTTCCCTCTGGGATCGCGCTCTCTTTCTGGCCAGCAGTCATCCACGTTGATGTATTCATAACCCGCCGCCGCATAGCCTTCTGAGACGAGGATGTCGGCCATCGTACGGAATAGCCGGTCGCTGTTAAAAGTTTTTATAAGTAAATAATAAAAATAAATTAATAAATCAGCTTCACGCTGTATCCCGCACACAGCAGGGTAGGCAGAGGGAACCTAGTGTTAAGGCACACCGTTCCTCACTTTCCTCTGGGTTCTGGAGGCATCTCGTATTGAGTGGCGGAACTCAACGCCGCGCTTTGTCCCGACACCATAGTGCAGAAATGAAAATATAAATGTAAGTAAATATTTTATCTCCTCGCCACAACCAGTCGATTTTACAGTAACACTCTATGACTGGCCTCAATAATACATAATTATAGGTGTATCAACTAAATAAAAAGCATTTAAATGAAGAATTCTTTTTACATATTCAAATTATTATATCTATTTAAATAGGTAAAAAAACATTCTTCATTTAATTTAAATACTTTTAATATTTTTATATAATAAACATATCGTAGGTACATATATTAATCAGTAATCCGCATTGCATTTATTTATACAATAAATAACGAGTAAAAACAATTTATAAATAGTTTAATAAATACATTACAATAGAATCAATTGTTTATAAAATATTTACATATAATTATTATTTTTAATTAAACAAAAGAATGAAAAACACATTACATACCTTATACAGTTGTCGGGATCATTCTTGCAATCGGTGTTACACCTAAATCTCTCCCAAGCAAGCCATCCCATTGGTGGGGTTAAAGCTAACCCATTGTCTAACCCAGAAATTTTGCCTAAGATACAAACTACGACGAAACCAATCCAAATACACGACTTCCACGACTCCATTTTGAATTATGATAAAATATTATCTCCTTAAAACTCCTATCCGCATTATTTTTTAATATTTTAGCGAAAGTATACTACTATACGGAATAGAACTGTCAAGATAGATATGTAGATTATAATAAATTTCAATCTGTCATTACTCAGCCAAGGAGGTTAGTTTATCGACGGTTCAGGGATTATCTGTAACAAACAAAAGTGTGTATTAGTAATTTTGAACTTATAGGTCAAGTATTATTTTGTATTGCGCTTTATCTGGCTAATGTATATTAAATATACTTTCAGCTTCACGTTGTGCCGCATAAAGCAGGGTTGATAAAGAACTTAGTGTCAAGACTTTCCGTTCCTCATCAAAGTTAAAAGTTTTAATTTTTTATTTTGATTTACTGTTGTTGTTTACTTTAACATAATATATGTAGATGCAACTATTATTATGTATTTAACTATTTAGTTAATCAGTTATTCTTAAATGCGTGTAATATAGTATATGCATTATAATAACAATAACATTATATTACAATTTATGTCAGAAATATAATTGAGTCGTGCTATGCATTACATATGAGCTTCTTTAATTAGCAAGAATGAGTTTTAACTTTACTTATGTTAATAATACTAGTAAAAATATTAATAGTAGTATTTAATAGCAGGGTAGGCAGAGGGAGCCTGTTATTTAGACACACCGCTTCCCATTTTCCGCAGAATTCTGGAGGCATTGTGTGTTGGGTGGCGGAGCTTAACGCCGCGTCTGGCCTTGACAGCAGAGCGAAGAAATGAAAATATTTCTTTTCTTCAACTGGGAATCCAACCACCAACCTGTCGCGTTTGCAGTCCGACTTTGTGCCACTACGCCACGACTGGCCTTATAATAATAATTTTTATTAATTCATCAAGATCACTATTATTTTCAGACATTGCCAGATTTTCTCAAATGAGTCATCCATCCGCTATGGATACAGTAACTTGGCAACCATCCAAGTTTCCTCATTATATAAAATATCGTGTTTCAATTAAAAATCAATCAAATCATTATAATTGTACAAGCAATGTTAGTCATTATTGCTACAGTTTTTTATAAATGGAATAATTTATTTGTTATTATTGTAATTAAATTTTCTTTGATTTATATTACACAAGCCATTGTTCATTATGTAGAGCTTATATTAGATTTGTATGAAATTTGCGTGTTTTATTATATATTTAAATAAATAAATAAAAATAACTGTTCTATTTTTCTATTATAAATTTATTCATATTATAATTTGGAAAAAAATAATATAAAAGAACAATTGGCTTTACTGTTCAAAAACAGACATTGCGTGTAAAATGGCGGAACTGAATTCAATAAAAATAAATATTCCTCACAATGCCAGCCCACGACCATTGTTGGCAGTAAAGAAAATATTAAGCCACTAAGATACATCAATACTAGAAATAATTAGTATGAATAAAGTTACTATTAGGTTCACTTGTATCCTACAATATTAGCAGAATAGGCTCCGTTCCCCATATTCCGCCGAAATTTCGAGACATTGTGTGTTGAGTGGCGCAACTCTACGCCGCACTTTGTCTTGTTACCAGAAAAAGGTAATGAGAATATTAAATAATTCATTTCCTCAAATCAAATCTTTAAATCCTTACGTTCGTCCTACCGTCGCGTTTACACTGACACTTTGCCACGACAGCTACAACACACACTAATCATATTTAACTCAATTCTTAATTAGTAATTTTATATTTTTGACTTGCACATTGGTGCAAAGTAGTGACATTGACATGTCAATAAAATTCAAAGTTTAATTCAGGTTTTAGAGATACCGAACTAAGTCAAGTTCACCAGTAAAAGTTGTTTCAACATAAAAACATAACCTTACTAGTTATGTTTATTATTTACTTCGCAAATGTATGACTTCTACTATAACGATGGTTGTAGATTTGATCTTAAATCAGAGAAACATTTGATATTTATTTAAAAAAAATAACATTTTATTTAAAAAAATAATATTTTCATTTCAATTTAAAATATATATATTATTTTCATTTCCTCGCTCCGGTATTAAGACAAACCGCGGCGTTGACTTTCACGAGTCAACACGCAATGTCTCAAAAACTTCGCCGAAAATGTAAGACGAATGTCTTAACACTCGGTCCCCTCTCGAACCATTAACATTAACACGTTAAAATATAAAAAAAAATCAATTATTAAAACTGATTAACAGATTATAGAATGTGGTGTAAGGCAATGTAGCGGGCAATTAAAGTTGCGATAAACTAATGGCTTATTACACGCGCTTCCGACCACTCGGTTTGGCAAACAACCGGTTTCGTAATATGGCTTTCGTTTTTATATCACCCTTGTATGTAATCTTATCTAATCTATGAATAAGGATGATAATATATATAGCCTTGGGAAAACATCGCAGTCGACTGTTTAATGAAGAAAATATTTTAATTATTATTTTTTTAATTGTTTTGTATATTTATTTTTTGCATATCTTATTTATGTGTTGGCAATACATATTTAAAATATTAAAAAAAAAACCTAATAAATACAGTACAGTAATAATACGTGCAGTACCTAATAATACATAATATATGTAAATATGTAGTTCAAATATATTTATATTGTAAAAAAAAATAAATCAAATTAAATCAGCTTCACGCTATATCCCGCACACAGCAGGGTAGACAGAGGGAACCTAGTGTTAAGACACTCCGTTCCCCACTTTCTGCCGAATTCTGAAGGCATTGCGTGTTGAGTGGCAGAACTCAACGCCGCGCTTTGCCTCGACACCAGAGCGAAGAAATCGAAATATAAATTTTATAAGTAAATATTTCATCTCCTCGAGTGGGGATCGAACCCACAATCAATCGGTTTTACAGCCACACTTCGTGCCGCTGCGCCACGACTGGCCTCTGGCCTATTAATTTAAAAATAAATGAAATAAAACATTCTTGTACGGCCATTTTGCAAGAATCGACATGCTAATTGGGCAGCGTCAGTCATAAATCATAATAAGGTACCTTTTACAAAACGCAAATAACCCAATTAAAATTTATGAGTGTTTTTGTTTGCTAATATACAGTTACTATTACAGAGAAATAAGTACAAATACAAATATTGTTAAAAATGGCGTTTTTAATGTTCAAATTAAAATCAGATGGTACATATTTGATAAATTATTTTAAGACTCTTTACATAACATCTTGCATATTTGTATGTTTTAGTCGTTACTATACAGTTTTTTTAATTTAAATTATATAAAAAGGGAACATTATGCCATTGTGCCCGTTCGGACATATTTTAGTGAACTTATAATAGATTTGGAATCTGCTGTGAGGAATAAAGCGACGGTCCAGAAGTAAAATATCGAAAGTGAAAAATCACAATTTTTTTATTGCTATTTTGATCTACTAAGAAGTGTATTAACAATGAGATTTCTTTTAAATTGCGAAAAGATAATTATTTATGCGTTTTTAAACGTGTATGTATTTAATCAAAATGTAGTTTACTTTAGTAGTTCACTTTCGACACTACCTAGAGATCGTTGAAATATTGAAAAAGGGTGACTTAGAGTTTTGATTTTCAGCATATAATGCGCTAGAAGACAGAACTCTTACACTACAATATTCTTTTTTTTTACCCTTTTATGCCTTCTTAAAGTCCTTAAAATGATTAAAACATGGAGAAGAAGATAAAGAAGAACATACAAGGTCGTGTTTATGTTAGTGGATAATACTATTTGAAGTGCAAGTGATATTAATTAGGTACTGTCCCTATTAATTCTAATTTGTTATTAAACTACTAGTATACTGAAAACAATAAAGTAACATAATTAATTATACTAAAAACTTAAATTAAACGTAATTATTTGATATAATCACCAACTTTTCACTAAATATGTATATAGTGTAATAAATTAAAAATTATAAATGTATATGTTGTTGTATCTTAAATACAATTAAGCAACAATTTAAATCGCAAAAGTTATAGTAAATCAATAATTCAAAAAGCCTATAAATTTCAATATAACGCAACGAAAATTAATAATATCAGTTCAGTCAGTTGCTAATTCCCCAGCACATCACGTATTACATCACGTGAACTGGAAACCTGAACACTATAATTAAATTATTGCAAATGACCTAAAATCATCGCATTAATGTCAATCACAGGCTTATATTTACAGCAATTTTCTGTTTATATTGAATGAACATTTTTCTTTCATATCCGTTTGGAGATCATAGTTGAATTGAATTATGATAATTATTATCTTTTATATTGTATATATGTATAAATAAAAAATAAATAAATCAGCTTCACGCTGTATCCCGCACACAGCAGGATAGGCAGAGGGAACCTAATGTAACACACTCCGTTCAACACTTTCTGCCGAATTCAGGAGGCATTGCGTGTTAAGTGGCAGAATTCAACTTTCCGCGCTTTTGCCTCGACATCAGAGCGAAGAAATGGATGTATAAATTTAAGTAAATATTTCATCTCCTCGAGTGGGGATCGAACCCACAACCAGTCGGTTTTACAGTCACACATAATTTAATTACTAAATTCTCTATCTTCTTTAGTTCCTTTCCGTAAAATATATTTGTGATAAAGTGATATTACATTCATTTTGTAAAAATATATAATACCAACACGAAGTAACCTTTTTTTACATTTTTAAAGTGTTATTCCATACTTTGAAAAGTTCATTTTCTAAAAAGATTGTGTATGAAGTTGTGTTTTGACTTACAGCTTCTTATAATTTATAAATATATGGTTGGTTACGTTGGTATTGATATGTCGTAAGAAATTGTAAGTACCTAATTGTCATAAACAACATGAATTTTTCTCTTTTTTTCTAATATGACGTTAGCCCTGCTGGCCTTTAAGTTTACAGTGACACCAAGTGGGAATGATTCTCTTGACCTCACAATTTTATATGTATTTTGATGCTGTAGCAATAACATAGTAATTTTAATAAAAGTTATTAGAAACACTTCAAAATATAATAAGCATAGGCAACAAAAGCCACTTAAAATAATATATCCACATAAATTAATATCAAGCCTTGACAGTGTAGTGAATGAAAAACGCAATTTCTAAAAAAAAGCAACTTGCTCGCAATACATACAACGGCGATGCCACGTGACGAAGTGGCCTAGAATTTTACGTAATTTTATGTAAGAACCGGCCAACATGCGGTCCACTTGTTACGTGACATACGCGTGTTGCCATATAAAGTATAAATCATTGCACTTCTATGTTTATGTATCTCTTAGATTTGTAGAGCATCATCTAACAATTTTTTTTTATTATATTGTGCGGCCATGCATTCTATGTTTTTGGGAAAAATCATATTCTCTCTTCCCAAGTAAACGATGAGTCTCTTTTTCAATAACGATTATAAATTTGTTTACTTTTTTTTTACTTTTTTTTTATTTAAATTTTAGAATGAATTCTAAAACTAATATTGCGTCAAATCTAGAAAAATAATTGATTTTATATTTTTGTTTGTTTTAGTTGGGATAGTGACCGATCCCATTCACAAAGCATTTTGTTAAACAAACTGACCTTAATTTGAATTCATAATAATCATAATTTAATAGCATTAATATTGTTATATATTGTAAAATAATTTATCGCTTGGTTAAGAACTACGAATTACAAATAACTTATTAAGGCAAAACTAATTCTCAGTATATGTATATTGTTATTTTACACTTGATATTTTGCCCAAGCCCAAGAAAACTACTGTCAACATACTTTATATACATTTATAATAAAATAATATTGCAGTATTCAGCTTATATCAGTAAAAACGAATAACTTGAAATTTATTGTATGAGTCACTTCATATTAATAGATAGGACTATAAATGTATTACAAAGAAGGTCAAACTCTTATTTAGTACAGCAAAGCTTTAAGCTTTCAAAAGTGAAAGTTTCAAGTAAATTAAAATTAAATAAAAAAAAACTAATTGAAATTCTTTCGTCGTAGGTCAGCGTCGTAGGTAGCCATTGCGCTATGACACAGTTGATATAAAATTATCTAATACTTTCACTATGTCTATAATCGACATATATATATATATATATATATATATATATATATATATATATATATATATATATTGGCTTTTGCCCCTGTGCTACGACTTANTTACAAGGCTACATAAAATCTTTTAAAAAAAGCGTAGACGGTGATGGACCACGTATATTATTATTTAACACAATGAGTGTATCAATCGTCAAAGTTATTTACTAATCTTAATTATTACATGCTTTCAAGTACCGACTGCAGCAATAAAATGTAACTTTATCGTATACTGCCATAATTAAAGATAGGAGTGACTCGAGGAAATATATTTAATCCTTTTTAATAGCTTTTTTTAAACTACTAACTTCTTTTAAACCTAAAAAAATTAAACAGAGATCTTCATGTACTTACTTTATATACACTTTTTTAGAAAAGATAACTGAGGAGTTTTAACATTTTTTTTTAAGAAATTTTAGCTTTTTCGTTATTAAATAGTTTTCGAAACTTATAAAAGTATTAATAAAAGCCTATTAAATATTGTAATTTAGCGTTTCACATTTTAATTTTTGAATTTCAAAAACATACAAGATACATTTAAAATAATTGATCGTTTTACATATTCAGTTATATATTTTTTTTGACTTAATAACTTTTAAGTCAAAAAAATATAACATACATTCAAGATTTAATTACAAATGCTTTTGCTGACCATATATTAAAACGAATTTGAACTGGTTTATATGTGCCAATAAAACCGGTCGGTTGCACTTTCTGCCCTGCCCGCTCCCTTCTTACAATGTCATTTTGCAATACTTTACTCAACTGTTATAATATTAATACAATTTAGTAAGGACGACGCAATCATTTATTATTACCAACAATTCGACACACTAATGTGTTATTACATCGTGTAATATGACAATATATTTTAATTTAATTGAATTGAGTTGTGAGTTCGATTCCTACTCGGAGCAATGAAGTGTTTTCATTTCCCTCTCTAAGGCAACAGAATGTACGGCGTTGAGTTCTGCCACTCAATCCAATTCGTGCAACAAATAGAGAACGCATTGTCTGGACGTTAAATTTTACTATGTGGGATTACTTATTCTGAATGTTGTCTATCCCCAATACACAATTTGCAGTAAAATGTATTATTTTGAAACTAACGGTAACAAATGCATAAAACTAAATAAAATAAACAACAAATAAAGAAAATATTATGTAAATAAAATTAACAACAAATAATGAAAATATTGTTATTGAAGTATTGAAACTTAAATCTCTAGAAGTTGCTTCAAAAGAAACAAGCTTTATTTTATTCAACTTTATGAACTTTCTCTTGCGGATTACAAAAAAAAAAACATCATTGCTTGACTTTTTACTGTCATGGCACTTGGATAATACGAATGTGTTGCGTAGTTACAAACTGACCCTGCAAATAAATGCTAACACAAAAAAAGTACACGACATATTCCAATATTAGATTCGTATCTTATTTTTTTTTTCAGCTTCACGCTGTATCCCGCATGTAGTATGATAAGCAGAGGGATCATAGTGTTAAGACACTCTGTTCTCCACTTTGCTAGTACTTATATAAAAATTAAAAATGAAATCAGCTTCACGCTGTATCCCGCACACAGCAGGGTAGGCAGAGGGAACCTAGTGTTAAGACACTACGTTCCCCACTTTCTGCCGAATTCTGGAGGCATTGCGTGTTGAGTGGCAGAACTCAACGTCGCGCTTGACCTCGACACCAGAGCGAAGAAATGGAAATATAAATTTAAGTAAATATTTCATCTCCTCGAGTGGGGAACGACCAGTTCGACCCACAACCAGTCGGTTTTACAGTCACACCTCGTGCCACTGCGCCACGGCTGGCCTCAACTTAGTACTTATATTATTAGAATAAATGATTATAAAATCCTCCATGAACTATTTCAATATTTTAAAAAATATGTAATTTTGCACAGCATTTAATGCAGAAATTAATATATTGTTAGAAATCGGAAGTGGGTAATGTTTTTTTAAAAACACGATAAAAACACATATCGTCTATATGATTCTAAACTATTTTGAAAGAGATACTATGTAATTGCAATAAGTGATATATATCACCTACTAACAATACTTCACACTAGTTTCCTTCCAATAGGAGCCGTCACTTACAAGCAAGTGCCCCCGATTGACACAATTCCACTGCTTTAATAGTTATTTTCCACCTAAATCTACCCTCTTTTACACGAATACGCTAACAATATATATTACTATAATAGTGATGATTCGTTAGTTTTTTGTTCATATCGATTGTTATATTACTGTTACTGTACTTAGCTGCTATTTGAATTTTCAGTGGAACTGTAAACAATATATTTGCGTATCGATATAGACGTATTTACCCAGGCTATCACTACCCTTATAGCTATAGTCTAGAACCAGTAGGAATTATACAACTTCTGAAGGCAAAACTACCGTTAATTTTAAAAATCCTGACAATAATTTAAAGTACTCTACAAAAGACAGAGAAGGCCAGACTCGGACATCTATTAATTTGAAACTGGAGTAAGAATCGCATTGCACAACCACTTGTAGCTTATTATAACATCCTCCTTCGCTTCCCTTCATGTATTTTATTACAAAAAATATGAAATTGAATGACATTTTTTTAGCTTTACGCTTTTCTGTTTCTTTTATAACCTATATATTATACGCCTTTCTTTATAAATAAGAAACGTAAGTGGACAGAGAGGACGTAGTGTTGAGTTTTTTTTTTTAGTTTTTGGCCTCACGCTATATCTCACATATGCGCGGCATAGGCAGAAGGAATCTAGTGATGAGACATTCAGTTCTCTAGTTTCGTTTCAATTCCTGTGACATTTTGTATTTAGTACAGCTACAGAACTTAACGCAACACCTTGTCTTATTATACGACGAGAGAAATAAAAATAGCTTGTTCTCTCGAGTGGAAATCTAGTCTTTAGCTGTCGCGTTAATAGTAAGATACTCAAATCTATACTTATATTAAAATCGTAACTGATTGGTGTCTATACATGAAAGATATATTAGAGAAACTCTTACTGGGTGCATATATTAGGATAATATTTAATATTATCATTTCCTTGTTCTAGTAATGAAACAAACCATAGCGCTGACTTCCGGCATTCAACACGCAATGCCTCCAGAAATTAGCGAAAAGTGGGGAACGAAAGTGTCTTAATGGAAACGTAGTGTCTTCCTACCTTCTTTCTGCCTACCCTGCTACGTGCGGGATACGATAGCATGAATTTAAAAATATTGTTTAGTTGCATAATTACAAAATCTCGTTAGAATTGTAAGTAAGTATTACTCTTTTATAAATCATCAATACACGCGATGTGAACCAAGTCATAATGTGGTCATGTATTTAATGTGCCATTTATTACCGGATAAAGTGGCCTAGTGTCTAAGATTTCTTAGAATATTATAATGGCAATGCTACGCTTTGAATTGTGGACAGGTGGGTTGGTTGGCAATTCGTTATGTATGGAGGTCAGTTTTATATATATTGTTATATATAATTATATATCTGCTCTTTTACGTAAAAATTAAATTAAATTAGCTTCACGCTGTATCCCGCACACAGCAGGGTAGGCAGAGGGAACCTAGTGTTAAGACACTCCGTTCCCCACTTTCTGCCGAACTTTGGAGGCATTGCGTGTTGAGTGGCAGAACTCAACGCCGCGCTTTGCCTCGACACCAAAGCGAAGATTTCATCTCCTCGAGTGGGGATCGATACCCACAACCAGTCGGTTTACAGTCACACTTTGTGCCACTGCGCCACGACTGACCTCACGTATTCTATACAAATTTAAAAGATATTGGAAATTAGTATAATTTTTAACAAAAAACGACTTCTTCAATTTCAACCGGATCCCATGATCAGAACCTAACCAAACTTTCATCAAACTACCCTTGAAGTGTATCTTTCAATAAAAAAAAATATTGAAATCGTTATTTGTCCATTTGTCTTGCACATACGTACTGGAAAGAATCATAAAAATTGGTTCACCTAATCAAGAGTTCTAAGGTAACAAACATAAAAAATACAGTCGAATTGATAACATTTTCCTTTTATAGAAGTCGGTTAAAAAAATATTTTTTATTAAAAACATGGCTACCATTACGCATTGAATAGTTAGGTTTGAATGTTATTTAGATACACACTTATAATTTATAGCTAACACGAGATAATTATTTTATTTATTTTTTTCAAACATAAGTCAGATTGCAATTAAGGCCTTTAAGATGTATAGATTATACATACATTAAAAATGTAGGTACTTTACTGAAAACAACGATATAAAAGGAACTAGTAGTTCCGTTATTAGGCACATACGCAGAGAAATCGATAAAATTTTGAAATATTAACATCATAGTGTCTTCCTAGAAACCGCAGCTAATAAGGATGCAGAAGTGGTGAAATTAATACTTTGAATTATTCCTTGTAAATAGTTATAAGTTAAGTAATAACCAGTTGGCCGCGGTGTCATTCACGTTAGTGTAGCTTCCGTCAACGCAATCTGATAGACGAATATAGCATTTAATTTGAATAAACAAAGTTATGTGTTGTAATACTGTAAAATTTTAAAATTTTAATGTTATTTTTAAACAATTGTTGTTTATGTTCTAACGCTGAATTAATGAATTTTAGTTAAAACCACTATGAGATGCAAACCTACAGCTACTTTGTATTAAATAGTGTTAATTTTTTGCACTGCGACTGCACCATGGGTTTTATCAATAATTAAAAATGCATAAACAAGCATAACGCATAGCGAATGTTCACGCCTTATTTTGCACGCTACCTTAAGCTCGATACGGTATGGCTGAATAAAATAATGTATATATATTTTGTTCTGCGATTATTACATACCTTCCCAGGTTCCATTTGCCTACCACACATAGCAGATGTAAGGGACACTGTGTGTATCTCAAAGAAATTATGCATATATACATAAGATTTTTATCAGCGTCAGCGTCAAGTTTCTACATAATTATTATTCTTATTCTATGCCTATAAGTGAGTAGTAAGAAGAGCAAGGAAGAACTGTGGTGACCATCGAGAAAACAGTATCGATGAAAATGGACTGGTCACTTGAAGAGCATAAGGACTCCCCCGAAGGCACATGCCCTGGGGAGGGAGGGATGAAGAGATTGATAGCAGTGGATGAGGTGAAAGAGGTATGCATAGACTGTAGCTTATGGCACTCCGTTCTCTTTGACTATCCTGTTAGGGATAAAGTGTGAAGCTACAAAAATGTCTACTTTCCTCCAGAACATATCTACTTGCAATTGCGAAATGACTAAGCAGATCGTGAAAATGAAGTAGTAAAGAAAGTATTATATATAAACCCCAAGTGGAAATCAAACCCAAATTGTCTATAGTACGTACATTGTATAACTATTAACTAAACACTTACTATCAGAGTATTATTTAAAAATTAAAGAGTTTATTTTTAAGTTCCTTTTATCTTGATTGTTTTGTGCCTAATTAATTTATGTTTTTTTGAATGTCATGATTACATGTTGGTGGAAGTTTCAAATTAGACTTATAATGATGTAGAATGTCTTTGCGGATTCTTACATCATTTTATTTTACTCAGATTTTTTCTTATCTTAAATCAATATAAATTATAATAAGTTATATATTAACATAATATCTTACTTATTTTAAAATTATAATAATACATTTTAAAGTAAATTTCATACTTATAACATATCTTATATTTTATGTAATTTGTCTCTAAGGAAGTTGCGATACATATTGCAACAACCAGTAATAATGTTTCTTATAGTTGATATACTATATACATATATATTAGTTATTTTACATCGGCTAAGAGTTTCACTTCCATTTGATAAATCTATATGAAAATAATGATTACAAAAAGCAATGTCACGGGACCAGCTGTGATTTCTATACTTATATAAGTATTAAAATGTATATTTAAAATATTTTTAACCCCAAAATTACTTTTGCACGAATCTTGTTATGTTGCTCGCTTTTATGTACTTTTGGGTAATTTTTAGAGTCTTGTTTGTTTAAAATCACGTTTAGGTGGTTTAGGTAGGTAATATAAATAGACGAAAATATAACTTTTCTAATAAATAATCATTTCTTTTTTTTTAAGTTTACCCCTTGTGTTTACTTTGCTGTGTGTTTTTAAAAGTGATATTCGAAAAAAATCTTATATAAACATCTAAGGTGCTTTATAGTCACGAATATCGTTTCAATTGTAATAATAGTTACAGTATTTTCTTTTATTTTCTGCTCCTTACATTAAAATAAATTTACATAGGTGTGAGCCCTAAATTATCCAACATAGTAACCTAACGAATGTTTAAAACTAAAAACATAATACCTTTACAGCTTCACAACAAGTGATTCACGCACCGATGCCTTGCAACTCTTGTACCTAATTCAGCAGAAATAATTAGTAATTAGCTATATATCTTGATATCAATTGTAGTATGTATCTTTCCACTAGTGAGCACCAGTTCGTGCGACCCGCGCGCCACCGGCAAAATCGAAAGCGGTGAAAATAAAGACGTGATGCAACCGCTCTACTCTACATATGACACGTTCTTTTATTACAGCCCTATATGAAATTGCTTTGAAAAGCACTAACTTAGTATTAACTGACATTGAAGTGATCTTATAAATTATTAATAGAAAATAATGAAAAATAATGGGAGTTCACTGTGATAGGCGATGTTCGTGGGTTCGATGCCTCGCAGCGTAATTATTATATTTAAATTATATTAATTTCCCGGTTTGGTTAACAAAACGCGGCGTTGACTTACGCCACNTATATATAAATATATATATATATATATATATATATATATATATATATATATATATATATATATATATATATATATATATGTACATGTCCTTCTGCAATTTACAATAAGTATAAAATTATAGATTCTGTAATTAAGAGGCAGTAAATCGTTGATGCCATCTTAACCTCTCATTATCCGTAAATGGACATCACCGGAAGTAAAATATATTATAGTTTATACTTTGTATTATTATTTGTCATATTGTATGAAAATGTATACATGTTCATACAAAATGATACATAATTATTACTTTATAATGAATGACGATACTATACGTAAATATTTACATAGTTTCAATAAGCATCCTTTATATTTTTTTATTATACTTTTCATATTGGTCTTAAAATTTTATTATTTAATCATACTTAACGTAAGTAAGTGAGGAACGGAAGTGTCTTGAGAGGACGGAGTGACTTAACATTAGGCTCCCATGTTCCCTCCGCCTACCCTGCCATATGCGAGATAGAGTGTGAAGCTAAAAAAAACAATTATAATCGTATGTTGCACTCTGTGTTTTTTAAAAAGAAAAATAGTTATACATACTCTTAATTTGCTCTCATTATGTATGTGCACGAGATTTACAAAAAAAAAACAACTGTCACTTTACGTTTACGTTCTGCAAATTGACAGAGCAAGCACGCTTGCTTTTTTAATTTAAAAATCAATTTATTATGTCAACCGTTTGACAGATCACGAAATATTTTATACACATTGTTAGAATGTATGTTTTCAGTCTAAATTTCTATACTTTTTCATAAAAAGTTTTCATTATATTAGTAAGATTTATGTGATAAATGTGGAAATATATTATTAATATTTTACTTCTTTATATATTTTAAGTACACTTAAGTTAGATTCAATCACTTCATTAATAACAAGACAGAAAAAAATATGTAGGTACATTTTATTCATTATATGTATATAATATTAAGGTATAAAATTAATTTTAAAGTGTTGTCTTGTTCAAGTACTTTCGTAGGTAGATATTCTACAATATACCAGGCTCTAAGAGCAGCTGAGTTATTTTTAAAATATCTGACCCTTGCAACTTAGAGCACCCCATGAGTTTATTAAATCAATACTCGTTCAATATTTATTAGTAAAAATTGCATAAAAATATATCTACCTTGCTTAACTAATCTACTTCTTTAACATACAAAAACATACTTCTAGCAGGTACATAGATAAAATAATATTTATTTAAGCAGATGTCAAAATTGTAGTAAGTAATATAATTTTTTTTTGTATAGTCGAAGTTTTGCAACATGAGAAATAATTTCTTACGCACCATTTGTATACAGGCTTTGTTGTGTTCTCATTTGCATATTGATTCACAATTTGTTAGTGAATCTACCTTGTACCATGAGAAAACTGGGCGATTGTTTTAATGATTACCGTTTCTGAGTAAGAGGTAATAAGCGCTGTATATAAGTATATGTATATGTATATTAGTTTCACGCTGTATCACGCACTTAGCAGGTCAGGCAGAGGGAACCTTAGAATCTAGGGTTAAGACACTCCGTTCCCATTTAGAAAATTCCGTTTACGACTTTCCGCGGCAATCTCGGGGCACTGCGTGTCAGAGAAAGCGAACAAATGAAAATATTAAATATTTTATTCTCCCGAGTGGAAATCAAATCCACAACCGTCGCCTCATGGGCTCTACATAATAAATATTTTATTAATAATTAATTATATACATACATACGAGTATTAATAAAAAAAATTATATCTGACCACAGTAAAATATATACTTTCCATTTGCAATAACAAAAGTCTAATTCTTATTTAAACTATTTAATATTTAAACTATTTAAAATTAATTATTAGTTAAACTGATTTTAGCTTATGTAAGCCTAAAAAGAATTTAACTTTGGTATCAAAATTGTAAATTTTTGGTAAAAATTTTACCAAATCATTTAATATTTCGTATTATGATATAAATGTTCTTTTCGATCAAAACTTGGCGTTAGAAGTGGCATTTTTTTATAGAGAGACTCTTCGAGGTAAATGTAATGAAGATTTGAATATTACAGTTTGCGTGTAAATCATAATGAAATTTCTCATTTTTATACACTTTTGCTAACGGTGTTATGAATAAATAAATATTACGTGGCTGAGTGTCATGGAACTTGTAATATTATGTAAATTAAATGTAAGTTTAAAAAAATAAATATTTAGGTATATATAGACTAACTTTTAAGGTACTAAAGTCCAAAGGCGAGGCCATCGTGGCGCACAGGCACAAGGGTGTGATTGTAACGCGACGGTTGTGGGTTCAACTCCGCTTTCGGGAATGAATTATCTATTAATATTTTCATTTCTTCGATCTAGCACCAAGCCGGCGTTGAGTTCCGCCTCTCTACACGCAATGCCTTGAAAAATTCGGCGGATAGTGAGGAACGGAGTGTCATAACACTACGTTCCCTCCGCCTACTCTGATGGTACGGGTTACAGCGTAACGTTGAAGATATTACGATTTTAGTTGTATCACAATATTTTTTTTAGCAATATGATATTGTCAGACAATTTGTGTACTTTGTACGTATATTTCTGTATTAGTCAGATCTTACTGAAAATGAGATGAGAATTGGAGACTATTATCAATATAGAGGTTCTTATGTATATTAAATGTAAACCATTGTATATCATGTAAATATATTATAAGACATTAATCTTTAGTTGACGAATAACCTAAATAATTAGTTAAGTTCGTCTCATAGTACAAGACAAGGTTATACAGTTTTAAATATCATAGGTTTCCCGCTCCTTCGGGATAAACTGTTTTCTACCACTGTACAAAACAAGAGTTATCATCAAAAACGTCTCTCGCGATACGGAAAAAATATAAATAAATAAAAAAATACACATATATTTTAGTAATAACCTTGTGTTAAATAGTTTTTAAATAATATATTCATATACTTTCAAACACTTTTACTTTCAATTCATAAATAATAGAAAGAGAAAACATTTTGTTTACAATGCCATTTGTTCTCACAAAGTGAATGAACCGAGCGCGCCTAGTATTGATAAGTCTGGTTTTTGCAGATAAAGATAAGTTACGGTTTATTCCAAGCTCTTCCGCTATTATATAAAAAGATTTAAAAATGATCTAATTTTGTTAATACTTTTCCTTTTTTAAAAAAAATCTATATAAATTAGGTAGTGTTTGTTGGAGCTGTATAAATTACAATATATCGATATATATGTACTATATTTTGTTTAAATATATTATGTGGTGTGGAAGAGAATTATATATATTTTTTTCTACTAAGATAAAGTAGACTGGTTGAGTTTTGCCATACAACACTCAATATCTCAAATCAAATTCGGCTTGGTAGAGAATTTTCCCCAGCTTAGCTTGAACTCACTACTATTACTAGTAAATAGTCAGATTATTTACTATTGCGCCTCTATAGCGTTCATTAATAAAATTGCTTACTACAACAGCATTACAAAGTGACAGCTTCATCAAAAATAATAAATCATATTTGCAAAACAAAAGAATGGTACAAATGTATTAAGTGGGATAATAACTTAGTTATAAGGCTACGTAAGCAATGAAGTAATCGATAGATTATTTTGATATTTAAATTTGTTATTACTATAAGTATTTTTAGTCTTGATTAGTTTCAAAACGTAGAGTTCTGCCACTTCACTCTACACGCAATTTCTCGAAAATTAGGCGATGTGTGGGTAACGGATTGTCATACACTAGGTTCCCTCTACCTAATACAACGTGAGGCAGTAAAAACTGTATATTCTTAATCTTAATCTGTTTTTTTTTTGTTATTTTAGATATAATTTACAATTGTAACGCGTAGCGCATTATGAAGTTGGGTTGATATTAAAATAATGAAAAAATAATCTACTTAATACTACACTTAATCACTCTATATTAGAAATACAGAGGTAGTCAAACTATGAGTGATTAGCGTTGCATTTATCGTAATGCTTGCGAAAAATCGATTTAAACTATTAACAATAATCCATTGTAGTGGCGTAGAGTCACAAACATGGGACTGTAAAACGCGACGGTTGTTGGTTCGATTTTCATTTATATATTTTATATTTTCATTTCCTAATTTTGGTAATGAGGCAAAGAGCGCTGAGTTTCGCCACTCTGCAATCTCTCTAAAGAATGGAGTGTCTTAACACTAGGTTCCGGGGTTACGTCTGTCTACCCTGTACAATCTCCTATTTAAAACGAATTTAACAAACTTGTAGTATTTTAAAATCTTATTTCTATGTATTTCTTTGTAGTAGCGCTACACTTAGCTTAGGGTAATTATATATATACATCGTCACCTTTCATACTAAAATTTGTAACATCATTATATTGTAATATCATACTCTATGACATTTATAAAAACTTAAATAGGCTTTTTGCTTGCGACAGGTATAATATAGATTAAGTAAGATTTGCGATAGAAATAATTTTTCTAATGATATTACAATATTACATTATAAATGCTGTTCAAAGTAATATGATTTCGTTAGTCTGTTTTGTTATTATAGTATCTATATTTTGTGTGGTAAACGGAAGTGTCTTAACACTAGGTTCCCAGGTTCCCTTTGCCAACTCTGCCATGTGCAAGATATAGCGTGAAACTAATTAAAAAGAACAAATTATTATTTAAGTCATTCCAAAATAGAATTCGAACTCCATCACATCTCGTGATAAAATACACATATAGAATTCGTATAAGTATACAAAATACTCATAGTGTATTAATTTCAAAACAAAGTGAAGTGATTATTCATTTAGAGAACAGCCTATTACAAGTAGCCAGAAACGCGTGTAGGCTTACCAAAATATTAGTTTCGTTAAAAAACCATTAATCTCTCGCATTCGAGACTGAGACTTGTAAGTATATTCATAAATTTGCATTGAAAAAACGTGACTTAAATTTTAAAACATATATTATGTTGTAATTTAATCAAGGTCGGTTACTTGTTTCCTAATAAGTATAAGATTTCTAAGAGAATGGCAAAAAATGCACTTGTATTTCTATAATTAGAAGATTAAGATATCAAAGTTAAAATTGATAGCTTCGTTTTAAGTTTTGAGTTTTCATTAAATAATGAAAACTCATTAAACTCTAAAAAAA
The DNA here is from genome assembly GCA_013403705.1 of Heliconius hermathena. NCBI lineage: Eukaryota > Metazoa > Arthropoda > Insecta > Lepidoptera > Nymphalidae > Heliconius > Heliconius hermathena. The sequence goes on from JAAIXJ010001830.1 coordinate 1,423,377, forward strand.
AGTGAGTCACAAAGAGTTGTTTATATTAATAGTATGTAAGTTGTCTTTAAAAAAATTGAAAAAAATATTTAAAAAAAATAAATTAGGTTATGCTTTCTAAAAGATTGATAAGAGCAAAAGTAGAAGAAGTATAATGATATCACTAGGACCTAAGCACAGCAAAAAATCGTGAAATTGCATTATTTTATTTAACAGTCATAAATATGCTTAAAGCCTCCAAAAATAACATATTTAATGTATACAAGGAAGATGTATAAACAATACTGCAAACAGAAGGTTCCTCAGAAAACGTACGTTAACCTTTCTTTTCAAGGTCAAAAACATTTTGTGAAACGCGTTACTTTAAATTTAACTTGTATACTTAAAAATATGAATTATATTTTTTTTATTTAGTGTGAAGTAAATTACCATAATACTTTTACCAAAATATTATGATAAGCTCGATTTCTCAAAGTTTTGTAGGCATCATGTACACATATCATTAAGACAAGGTTTTCTTTACTTATACAAAAATCAAAAATATATAAAAGGTGACGATATAATAAAATTAAATTATAGTCACAGGGTTTGTTTTTGTATTATTAAGGTTGATTTGCTAATCAACCTTAATAATACAAAAACAAATCCTTTTATTGTTCCAAATTATTGTTAAAGTAAAAGCCTTGTAATAATACATCTACATGAAAAGTACAGTACCAGTTCCACAAAACCAGTCTCAATTCTTTCTTGAACGCCTTGTCTGTCAGTATTCAATGTAAAATACTTATCTCAATTAAGACGGTTAACGTTATGTCCATACACTTCGTCCTCTGCTTTCCTGAAGAGTTTTGCCTTGTTACTAGAGTGAACAAATGAAAATAACTTAGTCCTTCGGGTGGGAATCAAACCCACAGCCGTCGCCTTTACAGCCAGACGCACCAAAGTAAAGAATTTGCTTCATCACTACAAAAAACAATGCAATACAAGCAACAAAAATATGTATGTTCTTATATCCGGTTGTGTTAAATGTTAAGAAATTTGGGGCAATGGCTGCAAAAGTTCACTTATTACGAACATTTTAAAGGTAATATTTATACGTATACATAGATAACGCAAGTAAATCGCAATTTTACGTATCATCGATTTGTTTAATAATCAGTGTTTGTTTATATACCTATACATATACACACATACATACATAAATACATACAAAAACGTACATACATACAAACATACATACATTCATACGTATAAGATCGTTGCACTCAAATAGCTAACATAGGCTTCTTAGAAACATTGGCCGATGTGAAAAGACACAAAGTCGACATTGTTAATTGTATTTAAATGTTTAATGCCGTATTTAATTTCCACAAGTGAATTTGAACATAATGCTTTATAAAACAATCATGTATACTTAGACTATCTTGAACTATAGTGATTCAATAAATATACTAAAAAAAGTAAATTAAGAAAAGAAAAGGTGCGCGTCGTGGCGTAGCGGCATAGCGTCTTGCTGTATAGGCGACAGCAGTGGGTTCGGTTCTCACCCGAGGGACTGAATTATTTTCTTTTATACACTCTGGTAACAAGGCACTTATCACATTGAGGCCACTTAACACGCAATATCTTGAAAATTGAGCTAAAGTAGAGAACGAAGTGTATTGACACTAAATTTCTCCTGCTATTTGTGTTAGCTATTTTTAATCTATTAAGTAAGCAAAATTCCTGAAATGTATACTTAACACAGTTTAAAACTTTCTTCTAGACTTTGTTATAAATATTTGTATTAGCAATACGTACTGCAATAACGGAGTCCAATCAGATAAAATTGTTTTTTTTGCATATCTTTCTTTTTATCTAAAGGAAAATATAAATTTACTCGTCACACTGTACGATTTCTCTTTAATATTACGGTTTAAAGCAACTTTTATAATCAGATTTTTCTGAAATTTAAAATTCAGTTACTCAGTAAATTAATTTACGTAATATCAATTTTATTTTTTAACAATATAATGAAACTAAGGCTGTTGTGCCGTAGAGGCACAAACATGTGACTAAATAGGGACAATTGTGGATTTAATTCCCACTCGCGGAAATAAATAATTATTTATTAATATTTTTATTACTTTGCTCTGGTAAAAAGGGCAAAGCGCGGCGTTGATTTTCGCCACTTAACGTGCAGTGCCTCGAAAAATTCACCAGAAAGTATGTATGTCCTGGTTAGTTTAACACAGTATATGGACTATAATCTACATCGAAATGACAAATAATAAGTGGATTGCCTACTAACAGCCATAAAAACACAAAATAAATACATTTTGTGAAGTAAAATAGTCTATGAATAATTTAACCTACAAATAAAAGCAATTCGTATTTGGAAGTTTTATACTTGAATGTGGTTTATGAATACTTTTAGTATTTGCTTATGCTAAAAGCTGGTTTGTTTGTCTGTCAATACCAAGTTGATAAGGACTTTCTAGAGATATATTTTAAATTTCTTGTTATATGTATGTATATTCAAAATATCTTGTGTACAGTAAAAATAACAGGGGTAGAGCCAATCTTCTTGTATAAATTACATACTTATGCCCAATTGTACATTTTATGAAGCGAATGAAATTTTAAAACATATAAATACAGCCAAAGATGTGCCTACTAGGTCAGTTGTAGCGTAGGGGCACAAGCGTGCGACTGAAAACGTGACAGATTGTGAGGCCGTTTTGCACTCGAGGAAATGAAATATTTAATATTATCATTTCTTCGCTCTCGTAACGAGGTAAACCGCGGCGTTGCGTTCCGCCAGTTAACACGCAATGCCTCCAGAATTCGACAGAAAACGGGAAGCCAGTAATAAAAAAATAATGTATAATACCTAATAATTAAAGGTGTAACTACATATACTACGATAGTTAATAAGAAAAGTTGTAATATTTATTTTCGTTATATTACGTACACTATAATCAATGACCAATTCATTCAAAATAAATGTGAGCTTAAAGATGCATTGAAAAGGTCTGGAATCGTCATCAGTACCCATTTTAAGTATATCATTTATAATTATTAAAGATTATACAGTATTAGTGCCAACAAACATGACAATGAAAAAGGTTAATAAAAGTCAATTGATATGTCTCCCGAAGGTAACATCAGTAACACGACGATTAATTAGTTCCCTTGTTTAATAAGGAGGAATGGACAAATCTATCTATAATCTATCTATCTATCTCTATATATATATATTAAAATCTAGACAAAAAAGTCACTATGCCAACATGCTGAGCTTTATCTATAAGAGCCAAGAAAACATGACTGACTGAAGAAAACACGATGACTTTTCAACAAAATTATTTCAATTTATTGTGTCATATAACGAACAAATAATTCAACAAATCAAAAAAATATTTTAAGCACGACATGTGTATCTCAACGGGCATACCTACTTTTATCAAATAAAAAAAACCATTTTATTATCAAGTAAAATTTCGATAACGATCTTATTAAATAAATTGAAAGTATAAAAATTTCGTCAAGATTGAAATCGAGGCCGAGCTTTTAACATGTCTTTGTAAGCTTTCTTTCCAATTAATGAGCGTACTCTCTTTACCAATGTACGTTTGACTTTTTTAATTTTATTAGATATATGTGACTGATAAATGTACTTTTCTATTCTACAACTTCTAATATTTTAACTAATTGGAACTTGGAAAATAATAGTTTTATTTACTGGCACAGAATATAGCATAAAACGTCATAAGAACTTTTTGCAGATGGCTCTCTCCACCGGATATCATAGATTTACGCGCACGTGATCAATGTACGATTTCAAAGTTCCGTTCTAATTTAAATATGAACACCGCCTTAGAAAATATTTCTAAAACATTAATATGTAAATTTTCAATATTCTGAGGCCAGTCGTGGTGCAGCGGCACGAAGTGTGACTGGAAAAACCGACTGGTTGTGGGTTCGATCCCCAATCGAGGAGATGAAATATTTACTTAAATTTATATTTCCATTTCTTCGCTCTGATGTCGAGGTTAAGCGCGTCGTTGAGTTCTGCCACTCAACACGCAATGCCTCCAGAATTCGGCAGAAAATGGGGAACGGAGTGCCTTAACACCAGGTTCCCTCTGCCAACCCTGCCGTGCCGGGATACAGCGTGAAGCTGAATTAATTTAATTTTAAATTTTTCAATATTCTTTTATATGTTTACTATATACCTACCTAAGAATATTTGTGCTGCCTACATGTATTAATACATGTAAAAACGAAACGATAAATACATAATTATACAAAAAATGAATGTCATTTCCCAGTCCCAGGTCGGTTTGGTTCCGCAGTTTCGTACAAGCATGCAATGCCTTTAAAATGAGCGAAAAGTGAATAACAATAACGTATCTTGAAACAAAGTTTTATCTGTTCCGGAAAAATGTGAAAGATGAAGGTTAAAAAAATATTCTGTCAAATAGAGGGAACCTGTCTATGATCTGAGGGAATAAAAACATTTACTTATTTAGAAAACGTATAAAAATNGAATACTTATTTAAGCGTTCAAATTTTTATACGTTTTCTAAATAAGTATTTTTCTTTCCTAAGTGTGGAATAACACTTTAAAAATGTTTAAAAAATAATAAAAACATTTTTTTACAAAAAACAAACTACAAAATATTTTACTTAAGTTGCGTTCCAATAAAGTAGAAATGTTTTCACACACTATGCAAGGAACAAAGACATTTTATTGAGAAACAAGTTTATTTCGAAGCGTTTCTACGAGGCAATGGAAACCACAACTATTGTACCAACCTTTCCGGTCATCCGCTTCCGTACATTGTGAAAGTGGCGCATCGCACGCATACGAAAACTCATTAAAAATATACCCTATGCACGTATTTATTACTTTGAATATCGTTATTATCGATGTTATGTTAACTGTATAAAGTGCAATGTGAACTTGATATTATAAAGGTAGCTTCTTAAAATGTACAACGGCAACTTGATTTGAATATCCATCGTGATGCAATAAAACATTTTCAGATTGTACACGCACAAGCACAATATAGATTTAGAAAACAGAGTGTCTGGACACTAGGTTAGGATAATATCTTATTATATAAACGTAAAAACTGAAGAAATATAAAAAAAATATGAACAACTTTTTTTTATATGTAAATTCTTTTTAATTTCTTACAAGGTTTTTTTTCGAAATGAATTTTCATTACAAATTGAGTTTTATCTTGATACCTACCAGAGACTCAAACACGGCTTCGCTCGTTTAAAATTATTTTTGGCTACCCTATGTCCTTTCTAATACCACTAAGAATATGTGTACAAAGTTTCATCACAGTTGGTCAAGTAGTTTTAGTGTGAAAGCATAACAAACAAACTTACATTCATATTTATAATATTAGTATAATGATGATGTTTTTTGCTTAATGAAATTAAATTTAAATTCCCTAATATCGTTTTTTATTAAATCAAATAAATTGTGTCAAAATTTATAATACTACTATAAAATTTTCTTAAAAATTATTAGCTTTATTATCAAAATGTAAGGGAAAAATAATAGCTATCAAAAGAATTTTATCTCGTATAGGTAAATTTACGTATTATATTATCTTCTTAAAGACCGCATTGTTATTTAAATGACTTGAATTTTTCAAATTGACTTAATTATATTCATAGAAATCTTTGATCGTCAATGGCAATATTCATTTATTTTCCCGCGATACAAGGACATTCTAAGCGACATGCACTTTTTGACCTTCGTTTGTGTTAACTTATTACTTTTCACTTACAGTGTAAAAAAACATACTATATAATATATAAAAGAAAAAAATGTTTTCCTGTCTGTATCTCTGCCATTTGTTGTAGTAAATTTGTAATAAATATTAAAGGCATAAGAAGTGATTATGCTTCATAAGCAATGTTTTCAATTAGCTCTTTTAGTTACTATTTAAGTGTTTTTTTTCTTTTTTAACTAAGCTTAAGATTCTTTATTAACTAAGCTTTTTTAAATTAATATTTTATAGGCTAGTAATGTTAAGCATTCATGTTAAATAAATCAAACAAGTAATATAAACAAAATAAGCCGACCTTCTCTGATACATTCCAGTTCAAAAACGTGATATGTAAATAGCTCTACATTTTTATTATATCATTTATCTGAACTAATTTAATTTAATAAAATGAATTTAATTATAATAAAATGTAAATGTTAGTTATACTAACTTGTTAATTTAAATCCATTCAAACTTAATTATTATAAATAAATATTATTCAATGTTCATAATGTATGTTAAATTTGTTAAAAACATACATTTTATAGGAAATTATTTGCTGGTAAATATAGCTAATAATTTACGTAGATTATACTTATAAATAAATAATTAAGTTACTATATTAATTATTTATTTATATGAACATGAGAAATTTATATTTATTATATAAAAAACTTCAATATACTAAATGTGTAATGATTTTTTTAAAACAATACCTACATATTCTATATACATTATATATGAGTTTTCGATAGTTTATATGACTAAAAGCTAGTTTCAAAAGCGACATATTTACGATATATAAATTAATTCTAATTTTATGTTTTTAGTATCTAATTATTTGCATGTTTTTTTTTATCTACCTTAGTTATTTTATTAGAAAAATAAAACCAGATAATTTAGGTTTATATTATATAAAATGTTAATTATATATAATAAGACTAAAAAAAAGATATAATTTATACTTACATAATTGAAATAAAAACTTTCAAAGTTATTCGAGAGTCGCGCGTCTAGATTACCATCGTAACAGCAACGAACAAAAAATATCATATTATAACAAAAGAAGGTTTATTGCCATTCTTAGTAATTAAATACAAAATTATTTGACATTTATTTTAAATTGTAATGAAGATTTCGTAGTAAATCAATTATCTGGTGCAATTGTTTTTGCTTTCAGTTTGAAGTAATTAGGTAACGCATGCGTGCAACGCGCCGTTGATATCTTTTCTAGTGCACCTATAACGTGTATTGAGCAATCTGAATAATTTATAAATATAATTATGATGACGGAAATGTAATATAAAATGTTATACTTTATAATCTTGTTGTTTTATAATGTTGTAGTTTATTGCTGCATAGTAACTTAAATTTATATAATTTTTAATTATATTAAAAGAGTAAATTATATTTTATGTAGAAAGTTATAAGAGTCCCGGTATAGCTTAAAAAATCATGTATAGTTATACAGATAGCGAGTTTTACTTACACAAAAAGACAAATTTTCTCCGATACAAAATGAAAAAAAAACCATATTTATCATAAATAATGAAATTATTTATTTTCTATAATCTGTCCCTTCTTTCACTTCTTCTTTTGTCTTTTTGTAAATAGGAAAATAAATGAAAAGAAATCGAAAGTTTCGCTCTTTACACGCAATGTTATAATTAAATAATATTATAAAGACCAACAATATAAAAAAAAGCTGCTCATATTATATTAGAGAAAAACTTACCGCCAAAACAACGATAAAGCACAGAAAAAATACAAAAATCCTTAAATATATTTTTTAAAAGCACAACGCGTCACACACTGTTCGAAATATAAAATCGAGTGAATGAATTCGAAAATCGAATGGTAGAGCCGCGTGTTGTCGCGTTCCGTACGAAACGTCGACTGATCAACAAATCGTTCGAAATTCATTCCTCGCGCATCGGTCAGTCACTACAGGTCGCGATGCCAACACTATAATCAAATAAATTACGACAAATTAAGCCTTCTACTATATTCATTGACATTTTTACTTATATTCTTAAAAATATATATAATAAAATAAGCAATGTACTGTAAAATATATAGTTATTTCTTAGTTATTTAATTGAACGATCATTAATCGTAAGTCTCAACACGCACTAGACGGTAATATATACGTTGAGCGACTTAATGATTCAGGGAAATAAAATATAAACTGAATTTTATATCTCATTTATTAGTAGCGTGTGTATATA